>CAHIKZ030005329.1:1935000-1955000 GCA_903632075.3 Acanthosepion pharaonis | reverse complement strand
TTTCCTGCCTCTGCCAACTCCCCCAGACCACGTTCTGCAATCCACTTGCTTAAGCCCACCAGGCATCTCATGCGTTGTTTTCCCTTGTCTCGCTTTCCCTATATTCAACCCGTGAGTATCAGATTCTCCAGGCCGTCCTCCCTCATTATGTCTCAGTAACTTCAGTTGTCCCTTCCTGATATTAAGTATAAGCCACCTCCTTGTTTGTAACCTAAGACCTCATCGTTGCTCACACGCTCGGTCCATGATATTCTTAGCATCCTTCTGTAGAACCACACCGCCTCGAGTCACTTCGTCATCTTTGAGGAAATCGTCCAAAATTCGCTGCCGCCAAGAAAGACAGATGTCACGTAACGTATTCTTTTCTATGTTACTAAAGAAATCCTCCTGTTTCGCAATACTCAACTGCCATACATCAAGCAATTTTTACGGTTTTTCACGTAGGCTTGGAACAGGTTAATTTTTTTAAACACAAATTATACTAACCTTGTTTTTAAAAGTCGAACGAATTGGAGAAACCTAAATCAAGCAATTCATAAAATTTACCTGGAATTGTTGTAAGAGAGGACGAAAGCGAAATCCGAAAGTGTATGTGGGTAACGAAAAATGCCTTCCCAAATATAAGCAAATTGTTAAGAAAGAAATAGGAAAATTTGGTAAGAAACAAAGTAAAACTTACGGTATAGTTATAAAATATCGGGCCTATTAAATGGTAGTAAATGCTGAACGATCACATCACAGACGAAGTAGAGGCTTGAAGAAACAGAAATCAGGTTTTACAGAAGGATCCCGAGAATAACCTGGACTGAATATGCCATAAACGACGAAGTTTTATGGAAAATGGAAACGAAACGTATGCTTATATTTAAGATCAGAAAAATGAAATTTTTAGGGAACATAGTGAGTATGGCATGCTCAAAATAGTTGAAGTAAACAGGACATATAAGAAAACCGCGGATAAACTACCTTACGAGCTTTTGTAAATGGTCGGTTTGGTTTGGTTTGGTTTGGTTTGGTTTGTTTTATACAGTGTAACCCGGATATAAGAGACCCGGATATAAGAGAAACCCGGATATAAGAGAAATTTTCTCTGGTCCCAAATTATAGCCTGTGTTAATGTACATAAATTAGACCCGGATATAAGAGACCTGGATATAAGACAAACTCGGATATAGGAGAGATTTTCACTGGTCCCAAATTAGAGCCTGTGTTAATGTATATAAAATAGACCAAACCCGGATATAAGAGAAACCCGGATATAAGAGACTTCTTCTCCAGTCCCGACAACTCTCTTATATCCGGGTTACACTGTATCAACCTCAATGAGTTATTTAACGAGAGCAAGATTTCTGTTGCTGGTAACATTTTTTCCAAAAAATGTATTGTTGGTAATTTATCTTTTCTTCTGCGAAAATATATTGCTGTTATTAAAGCCTATTTTTATAATTACATAGTGTTTTGACCCTCTTTGGGGAGGTTACTATTTGCCCATAGCTGGGACCGTGACAGGTATTACGACCCCGGCTCACGGGGACGTGAGAACTCCAGCAATTAATAGACGGTACCATGATCTTCAAAACATCCTGATCAGAGGCTTTTCAGTTGGACGAAGTTAAGTGTCTTACCCAGGACGCAGATGTAGTTTATCGTCATACCCAGGACGCGGATGTAGTTTATCGTCATACCCAGGACGCGGATGTAGCTTATCGTCATACCCAGGACGCAGATGTAGTTTATCGTCATACCCAGGACGCGGATGTAGCTTATCGTCATACCCAGGACGCGGATGTAGTTTATCGTCATACCCAGGACGCAGATGTAGTTTATCGTCATACCCAGGACGCGGATGTAGCTTATCGTCATACCCAGGACGCGGATGTAGTTTATCGTCATACCCAGGACGCGGATGTAGCTTATCGTCATACCCAGGACGCGGATGTAGCTTATCGTCATACCCAGGACGCGGATGTGGTTTATCGTCATACCCAGGACGCGGATGTAGCTTATCGTCATACCCAGGACGCAGATGTAGTTTATCGTCATACCCAGGACGCGGATGTAGCTTATCGTCATACCCAGGACGCGGATGTAGTTTATCGTCATACCCAGGACGCGGATGTAGCTTATCGTCATACCCAGGACGCGGATGTAGCTTATCGTCATACCCAGGACAGGTAAATTGTTGGAAGACAAGGGATTAGAAGAAATAGCAAAAAAGTAAATTTTGTTAAATGCTAAAAAAAAGTCGAAATTGTGGAGTTAGAATCACACACACGTCTTTAATGAAGACATCGCTTAATAGAAGATATGGCACTATGACATGATGTAATCGTTAGCAAAATTAAATTGAGAGATCAATTATGTTCGATCCTCACTGGGTGCTACGTATTTTTAGCCTTGTGTCACACCTAAGCTACGCTTAGAAAAAAACTGTATTTTTTCTTTTAAAAGTATTACGAGCAATAAAAATTTTCTCGGCATTAAATGACCCATTGAGGTGTTGATATGCCGTAGAATAAAATAAACCAAACAAAACAAAACCAACAATCGTCTTGAAAGGATATTCCACAACAATGTTGAAGAAATTATTTATTGGTTAATAATCAATCATCGGTATTTACAAGATGAAAAAATATACAGTCATGTATCCATGGAGTTTCTATCTGAGTTAATTTTAACGTTTCTAAAACTAATCTGCATTTTATTAATCTTCTGAAAGAATATTTTTTCTTCCATCAGTATGGCTGATGCTAAGCTCCAGAAGAGAAACCTATTGCCACTTTTTGGATTCACTTTTTTCCATTGGAAGGAACATGGAATTTTTATGTTGCATCAATTGCTAGATCTGTTGCAAGAATTTCTGTCCACCATGACGTTCTAGACGATTTTAATCGCCGGATGCCATCTTGCATATTTATAGGTTTAATATTCGTTTGTGCATCAAATATTTCTATCACGTCTTGTTTGGTGCTTCTGATTTTAAGTACAAATCAGAAGCACCAAACAACATGTGACAGAAATATATGATATTCTTGAAAAGTCCAAAGATGATTCAGAAAATTCATTGTTCCTGACTTTGCATCTCAGCTTCTGTCGTTGTCTTACCATCGTAATGTAGCTTTACTTTGCCTCTTCTATAAATATTTTCACAATAACTGTTCTGTTGAACATTATTTACATTATTCAGACTATTGCTCTCATCTTTGTCGCCATATTTATTACAACGTTTTGGCCGTTGTACGCTCCGGCCTTCTTCAGGTGGTTGGAATTTTGAACTGAACCCTTTATTTTGCTCACTGGCGTAGACTGTTCTAGTTGTACGTGCCATATCTAATGGGTGTCATTTATCAGTTATCTCCTGTTAATTTCCCTGTGAAATTTCTCTACTGCCTTAACCGGGTATTGAACTCACACTCTTTGGCTCCTCTCACTGGATCTAACTAACGCCCTTATCAAATGATGGCACAAAGATGAGGACAATAGTCCGAATAATGTAAATAATATATATAATACCTCATATCAGAAATATAGACAGATACTCTTCTGATGAACTTTTTTTCTTTTTTTTTTTTGGTACCTCGACTTCAGGAATGTATGCGTATTACTTAGGTATCATAATTTAAAAGTTGAAATTGCGAGTTGTAAGAATAAGTTCTATGCTAATAATTTCTTTTCACGTGATTTTTTTTTCTTGTTGTACTCTCTTCCGGCTTCCTGATTTCCAGTAAAATATGTTCTTTAATAATTTAAATGTAATGTCCTTCATCCTCATCTGTGTCTTCGAATTCTATTCTTTTCGTTTCTTATCTGGTTCTTCCTCTCTCAATAACCTCTTTTATTCTAGTTTCTTTTATTGCATACTTGTATCAAAAAAAAAAACCCAAAAAACATGTCAACCGCTCCATGCGTACCCTTTCCTCTAACACCATTTGCAATATTCTACCCTGAGTTTTCTGTTTATAGTTAAATGCAAACAAAGCGTTGTTTATAAAATTTCTATGAGCCAATTAAAATAATAGAATTATTTCAAGAATTAAATCACTGCACACTTCGGCATTCATTTCACTAATTAATCTTTGACTGAAGGTGAAACTCAGCGAATGACAAAAAAAAAAACAAGGTGCGGGGGTCGTTACACTTAAGATAGAATCAGATGAAATGGCGATAACAGAAGTTGTTTTCAAGTTGATAACCAAATTGGAAATATAAGAATCAAAGAATGGTGGCAGTTTCAATTAAAAGGGAAAAAAGTGGAAGATTAAGTTTTTGATAAATGCACCGAGGAAAAAAAAATTATTATTTATTAAAATGGCGCATTTTTCGCCGCTGCGGTCAGCACTCCCCCCGTTCTCTTTGTGTCTGATGTCACTTACATCCTCAGCTACCGTCATTCCAGCCCACTTCTTAATATCCTCAAACCAAAACATGGGTGGTGGTCGCTGTTACTTCTTTCCCTCCACTGGTCCCGGTAGAATGCCCTTATCGACGCCTTCGAAAGCCATATCAAAAAATTAAATTTCCTAAACACATAAGCGGAAAGCCAAACGCTGATAATCAAATAGTCTCTTTGGAAGAAACATTAAAATAGAAATAACGCAAAAAAACAAGAGGATATATACAAGTGATATTTATATGATAAAGATATCAGAATTTAAGTCATTTTCCATCGCACTATTGTTCCCCATAAAACAGTCCAAGAATTGGAGCCTTACATTAGGTGCGTGTTGGCTGAGAGGTAAGAGCAAGAAGATAAATGTAGCTTATTAGGATATGTGAGAAATATATCATCCTATACATAATAAAAGTTAAATAGTGTAGTTGTGGGGAATTTGTCCGCAAAGAGAATGAATATTAGAATTAAACTAATTAAAGTCAAAATTGATTCAATTTTTTGCACATTCACTCACAACAAAATAGACACTTCTGAAAAACAAATGACTTATCTGCTGCAAATATTTAGAAATCCAATTAGTTAGTAGTGGAATGATGGATAAATAATTGATCTAAAATAGCAGTTTGATTTATTTGCTAATAACCAGAGATATACCCTTTGGTTTATTCCGCAGCTATGCTGATCGTAACCTAATTACAGTTTCTGGGTGAAAGCGTACGATGAGATATGCACACAAGTTGGAACATAGACCCTATGCTCAAAATCTTCAACCACTTTCCATATATATATATATATATATATATATATATATATATATATATATATATATATAAAAAACTCTGTGTGTGTGTTTTGTGTGTTCATGAACTACTCGAGAACCATAAGGCATATTTCCACCAAATTTGGAACATATATTGTACTCGATACTGGGTGTGTCTGGGCAAAACAATTAGTTATTTTTTCAAAAATCAATAACCGATAATCGATAAATATAATGTTCAAATGGGAATTTCCATTAGTTTGGTTGTTTTAAACTTTCAGACTTGAAGTGTAAACCTTAAGGCCGATTTTAATGAAACTTGATAAGTGTATGTAACTGGCTGTCACGCTTATTATACGATATATTGATTTTCGTTTCTCTCGAGACTGGGACACCCAGGGTGCCCCAAAGGGACCCGAAAAATTCAAATTGCCTCGATTTTGATGAAATTTTGCATGTTTGTTACGCTCTTACAATGAGATAAAAATCGGTTGTTAGATTTTTAAAAAGGCATGAGGGGCCCCTAGGATGATCCTATAAACACCTTGATGCCTCAATTACTTTTCAAGTGTATTTTGTAGCAGTATTACCAAATTTCAACGAAAATTTTAGTACATATTGTGATCATATCGAGTAACCGAGTAACTGCCTATACGTCTTGGGTGCGAAGTGATCCTTGTTCTTAATTAGGATGATGTTTTCGTTCCTCTGTAGGGATTCAGTCGCCAGTCTCTCCAAGGCCTGTCTTACTTTCCATCTTAGTTCATCCGCCTAAGCCTGAGGGAAGTTCAGGGCCACCTCCTCGACTCTGGCAATGATGTCCAAGTATGACACCCGCCTGATGGTTGTGGCGAAGTTGAGACCCTTAGTCAAAACTGACTCCTCAGAGGCACTCAGCTGATATTGGCTGCTGTTGACTACAGCTTTCACTGGTGGGTGATGAACCTTGTGCGTTTCAATCTATGTAATTTTTGCACTTGGCGAGCCGTGACTACATTCAAATTCTGAAGAAGGCCGGAGCGTACAACGGCCGAAACGTGACAAATATGGCGACAAAGATGAGGACAATAGCCCGACTAATGTAAATACTGTACATAATACCTCATCCCAGAAATATAGACAGATATGCTTTATTATTTCAATTACTATTAGTCTTAACCTTGTCCTTTGGCTTGAAATTTGGAACCCCTGGGGTGAGCCAAAGGGACCCCCAAATTTTCAAATTGCTTCGATTTCGAAGGAATTTTACATGTATGTTACAATCTTAAGAGGAATCAAAAACGATTATCAGGTTCTGAAAACTATATAAGGTGCCCCAAGATGACCCATGAACACCTTGCTGCCCCATTAGTCTTTCAATTGTAGTGGTTAGCAGCATTGCGATAAAAATTTCCAGATAATTTGTGTTCAGATCAATCAACTAAAAATCAAAACTGACACCACATGTGACATAAATACATCATGAAAATATCATTTTTTCGCATGGATTTCTTGTTTTGGTACTGAAATAGTTTAGTTTGCATTAACTTGACGGCAAAAATTATATCCTTCCTTAAGAAAAAAAGAATAAGTGAAAACAAAAGTGTGCACCGATGAGAGAAGTGCACATAGGTATAGGACGCGTGTGCGAGATCGATCGAAATGTGTAGTGTGTACAATTGATTTTGCTCCACGTGCAATGATCGATCGAGTTATGTAGTGCGTACTATCGATTTTGCTTCACGTGTAGTTTTCATTAGTGCTATGTGATGAAATAAATGCAAAAAATTTCATTCGCATCAAAGTTGTCTTCGAGTAAAAAGGTAGGCTTCCTTCATGCATGTATATTTTGAACTTTTGATACTTTAAATTTAAATTTGTGAAAATCATACTATTAAAAAGTTTAAGCGTAAATACCAATTTTTAATTATGCATTTACCATCTTTTAATCAGCGTTTAAATAATGCTTACTACTCATATATTTGAAAATTGGAGCCCGAAAATTTCGACCGTTTTATTCTGAAAAATGCACTTATAATAATGTAAAGACCCTCTTTGGATTCATTTATAATTATGCTAAACTCAGCGTGTACATTTTAAGTGAGTAGATTTCTAGCTGCACGTTAATTTTAATTTTTATCACTAGAACCTTTTTTTGGTAGTCTATTTTTAGATAAATCCTAACTTTACGAGCTTGCTTATAATTGTTTACCACGTTCCCATGGTCTCCCTTATAAACTTGCATTTAATTTATTGTGGCTATATTTCCATTAATGTGTATAATATTCTTACTTTTTAATGGATTACTTCATTGTTATTCAAAAAGCTTAGCCAAACCCCTCTAACTACAGCCTGACAGTAAAGCCAAAAAATCGAAATCCTTCACTTGGACGTGCTACTATTACTACAGCCAAACACATGAAAGCACGGAGAAGAAACGCTTCGCAACAAGAAATTCAAATTAGACTGACACAAAATGCTATTCGTACAGCTAATGCAAGGTCAGCAGAAACTAATGAGCAACGGTTAACTAGACAAGGTAGGAACGCTGCCAGAAGTCTGCTACTCGAGCTGTCGAAACTGAGAGGCAAAGAACAATTCTACACTGTCTTTGTGAACGTTGGTTTTCAGCCTTGGCACGGCTGCCAGGAGAAGTCTTTGTGGAATTTCTTTTCCTTCCAATGCATGTTGTTCATTCGATGTAGTTTGAGCAAAAGGTGTCAACAAAGCATTTCTCCACAACATTTTTCGAAGATCGATTGCGCTTAATGTACTCTTCATTTGCGGACAATTTTTTTTTTATATCTTCTGTGTTTCTGTAAAGAACAACTTTCTCCTGTTATAAATATTTTCACACTTCATATCATTATAATTTTTCGCCATATAGATAAGAGACACTAAAGTAAAATCTTCTTTATTTTAACTTTACAGATTGGATGAGGTTCGTGATCTTTTTTTGAATAAACCCAGGCAACGCCATGTAATGTTCCTAATATATATATATATATATATATATATATATATATATATATATATATATATATATCGATTACAAATCACATTGGTCATTAAAGTGGTAGGGACATCACAAGTAGAAGTGGTATGTCTTGACAAAGAGAGCCTGACGAAATCCAGCTCTCGTCTTTTCTATCTTCAAGACTGTAGAAACCAGTCTGTCTTGATATTTACCAATATATATATATATATATATATATATATATATATATATATATATATATATATATATATATATATATATATATATATGTCTGTGTGTGTCTGTGTGTATTTCATTGAGGATGACAAGAAAGTGCTATTTGTAGGTTTTTATTATACATTTTTTCTTATTATCCGTACTATTCTTGAAGACTAAATATCCGGATATATTGATCGTAAATCTATACCCAATGACTTAATTTTAAAAAAAAAGAAGACTCTATTTCAAAATAGTAATTTAACAGCACATTTATACAAGTATTGTTGCTGACCAAATCTACAATGTCTCTGTTTGTCTCGTTACCTCATTAAAGTGAGGCCATTTTTGAAGCCAATGCCGATTTTATTGAATAAATTTACTCTTCACCACTTCAAGATATTTTTGTGTAATTTTGGTAAATGTATATATATAAATTAAAACAATTTACCCATCGCATCAATTATACATATATATGTGTAAGTGTGTGTGTGTGCGTGTGTGTGTGCGTGTGTGTATCTAGAGAGAGAAATAGAGACAAAGTGTATGAGACAGGTTGATATGAATTGGATCGTATTTATCTATGCATCTATCTTAGTCAACATATCTTTTATCTACCTTTCTTTGTATTTATCTCTCCATATGTAATAACTTAGTATGTCTTTTTTAAACCTCTCAATTTAATGGATCACGTTCACGGATCAATTTCTACACTGAATTAAAAGACATTAAGCAAACTCTCATTAATAATGAATTTCGTATACATCACAAATAACATAACGCATCCTTAAATAAACCTTAACATATTAACCTAATATACCGCAAACAATACATTCTAACTACAAACAAGATGAAAAAACTTTAAAAAACGTACACTAAATTTAATCCAAGCAACTTAATCATCTGCAATAACTCTTCTCCTTTCACTTAGCGTCTTGCAAAAGACCAATATCGTATACCAATTTAAATGACTTTTGGGAGATTGTGTTCCTGACAAAAAGGGAAATATATATGTTGGTTTTGCAATTACAACTATATCAAGAAGACTTAAATTTCAGATGCTATTAACTTTATTTTTATATATATATTTCTTCTTTTTTCAAAAAATCTTTTCATATCCGGTTAAACTAATAAGTTTATTTAAATTATAATATTTTGGGATCATTGCTTATTTTACAGTCTTTATATAATTTATCTAATTGTTTCTTTACATAAGTAGAATTTATTTATAAATATGTTCTTCTGTATATCATAGCATTTTTATTATTTATGGAGAATCATGGAGAATCTCATGGTTTGGTTTATTTTGTTTTACGGCATATCAATCTCAATGGGTTATTTAATGCCGATAACATTTTTTATTGCTGGTAATATTTTGTTTTGTCAAAAGTCTGTTTCTGGTATTATTTTTCCTTCAAAATTGTATTGCTGGTAATAATCATTTTCAAAAAAAGTATTTCTGGTAATAGTTAACTATTTGCCCATAGCTAGGACCCTAACAGGTGCTACCACACTGGCTCATCAGCAATGAAGAGGTGGTTCCACGCTTCTCAAAACCTCCTGATCAGAGGCCTTGCTGCTGGATGTAGTTTATCATCTTACCCAGGACATGGTTGTAGTTTAAATTCTTACCCAGTGCGAAGAGAATCTCATGGATAATTATATTTTAAGCACCCACACACACACATACACACACACATATATATATATATATATATATATATATATATATATAGATAGATAGATAGATAGATAGATAGATAGATGTGTATATAATATGTATGTGTAGTTTTATGTTTTATATTTTTTTATTTTGAATTGATCATTTTATGGTTGAATTGAAATTTTTATCTAAGTTCTGAATTTTTTTTTTTAATATTTTTCTAATCTTCTTAACCAACAACTATTTCTAATATGAATTAAAACAGTTTTTTTTTACGTTGAATACATTGTGTCAAAATCTTAAACGAGGAAGGACCCAGACAGATTTTCGAATTTAGATTTAAAATCTTTTTTCAAATGTATTCTCAATTGCCAATTTCATGTAACTATTTTACTATCTTTAGTCTACAATCCAGGTGACAATATAGGTCATCACGGGTGATAATACAACTCTGACGACACACCGTTTTCTTTTCCCTTCTTCCTACAAGATGACAACTCAATATCTTCCTTTCCGCTACTCTTTATATGAAATCACTATTCTTATAAATTTTTCCATCTTCATTTGATTTATAGGTCTGAAGATTTGAAACCAGTTTTTATAAACTTCAATGAAATAAAATATCACTTTCGATTACGTCACTAGTTTGCAGTATGAGTGTCGACTCCTAGAGGGTAATCATATGCTCGTCAAAGGAATAGACCGTGTCAACAAACACAGTGCTGAGAGAAGGTATAGAAGATCTTCGGCTAGTCTTGAGCGCGTGGAACTCCGGACCATAAATGCGGTAAACAAGATTCTTGCTGAGAGGCCATTTTTCCGCGTCGTATATTAGGACATAGAGGACGGCGGAGTTGTAAACTCGTAGCTTGGTATGTCGTGAGATATAACTCTGCTGCCATAGTCGTCTGCAGATGTTTCGCATAGTATCTGAAGCCAATCTGCATCTTATATTCATTTCCGTGAGGAAGTTTCCGGTGTTGGAAACTTCAGAGTCGAGGTCGTTACCATTGGCGATGGGTGATGATTCGAGTCCGCCTTCTAAGAGTATAAGCTTAGTTTTTGACCTGTTGACGCACAGTGCAGCCTGTGTTGCCTCCTCGTTGAACACGCAGATTTCTCCCCACATACAGAACCACAAGTAGCAACACAGGTAGTCCAGATCGGTACCATCAAGCTAAAAATCACGGAAGCTCTTTCACACTACAACCATGAGTTTATCAATCCTGCAGTTGAATAAATCGGAGATGGCGACCCGAACTTGAAAAGCCAATGAGCAACAATTATAACGTTTTGGGAAATTCAATAGAAATATTGTGTTAGCCTTTTGCTATACGATTCTTCGCTTAACAAATATCGAAATATGTTTCGCTTTACGCAGTACTAAGCTATGACGGCTAAATATAAAAAGAAAGTGCAACATGTTATTCATTGGTAGTTCCTCTTGTTTCATATGGGTTCCTTTTAAGGCCTTATCACAGACCTTGCCATTAGTATGAATTTCAGTAGGAATTTGGATTCACAAGCGGTCTTCAGGCACATGTATACACCCTCTTAGGATAGTGCTATAAGAATTCAGAGTTTCCCTTCTCTTAGACTAGTTGGCAGCCAATTCTATCCTGCTATTTTACTCCTAGCTGGAGAGAGAAGAGATAGATTCATAGCATTCCCAAAAGTTTTAGCACGTAATGAGCACGATTAGAATTTGAACTCGACTTTCCGATTCCTCAAAACGAGCCCTAACCATTAGTCCAAGAAAATAGATTTGGGAAATTAAAACCAAATGATATGTTTTTCTTGCCATACGAACCTTCGCCGAATAAATATCGAAATATGTTTGGCTTTGCACAATCCTAAGTTATGGCTGCTAAATATAAAGAAGTGCAATATAGTTATTATTGTTTGTTAGTTCCTCTTACTCCCTAAGAAACATCGGGCTCCTTTTTACGCCGTATCCGGGGCCGTGCCAATTGTAGGAGTTTCCGTAGGAATTTTGATGCACATGCGTTTCCCATCCTCATGTGTACACACTTTTAGGATACTTCTATCCAATTTGAATTTAGCGTTTTTCTCCACTCCTTGAGTGGTACCCAGTCTAGGGGAAAATACCCAGTATTTCCTGCTATTTTACCCATAGGTAGGAATGGGGAGATTAGATGGATTCATACATTCCCCATAGATATTAAAACGTAAGTGAATATAATAAACACGAATGGAATTAAAATTCGATCTCCGATTCCTTTTTCCAAACCGATAACCATTACTATGCCGTGCCTCCAAGACAATAGGTACTATTGATATCAGTTTGGGAAATTCAAAAGAAAAATGTGTTTTTCTTATATCATACGAAAAATTGTATTTGTTTTATGCCATATCAATTAGGTCTGGCTGCTGAATATAGAAAGTGAAGTATGGCTATTATTGAGCCATCCTTATTTGAGCTTCTTATACGTCAATAGTCTAATAGTGTTGATCTTTTGCTATATGAATCTGGACTTTTTAAATATCGGAAATGCAAATGTATTAGTTTTGATATACGATGAGGATCTTATTTATAGTCAAAAGACAACAGATTTTCGCTTTCTGTTGCAGAAAACTAAACATAGAAAATAACAAAAATGAAATACCAGAATGGTCCAGGTTTCTAAACCTGTTACAATTCCTGATTGTGTGTCAATTTCTAGCTGTTCCGTTATCCAATGTATTTAAAGTATTAAAGATTCGCCCCACGAGTATCTAATTTGGCTTTACGAATTCGGCATCGAATGTTGAAGAAATGAATCACCTCATTTCTTTTCACTTCGATTCAAATTCAATTTTATTAATATTTTTATAAATTTATTTTATAAAAGTAATTATTTGGAGATTTTTTTACGATTATCGATTTTGATTTAAACCCGATTTAAACAAAAAAAAAACAAACTTTAATTTAAATTTAAAATTTCAGATTTGAATTTTAAATTAAATTAAACGTTTTTTATATGTTTTTAATTTGCAGCAACGTGAACCCCTGGACCTTCCTACTCACCGGAAAGGCGGCTGCTGGAATTAGCTGATCGAAGGGAAAACTTCAACAGAATTATGGACATGTGTGAGTTAAATTATAATAATAATAATATTTTAGCTTTTCAAAAATAGACGAACTATTTTAAAATAAATAGAAAGAAAGGAGACAAAGTAGGAATAAATGAAAGAAAGGAATAAAGAAACCAAAAATAAAGAATTAATAAAAGAGAAAAATCAAAAAAAGAAAGAATGTAAGAAAAAAGAAAGAAAAATAAACAAAGATCGAAAGATTAAGAGAAAGAAATAAAGAAAAAAAAAGAAAGAAGAAAAAGACAGAAAATAAAACAAAACAAATAAGATCCGAAGATAAAAAGAAAGAAAGAAAGAAAGAAAGAAAGAAAGAAAGAAAGAAAAAGAACGTTAGAAAGAATGTAAGAAAAAAAGAAAGAAAAATAATCAAAGATCGGAAGATTAAGAGAAAGAAATAAAGAAAAAATAAATAAATAAAAGAAATAAAATAAAACTAAACAAATAAGATCCGAAGATAAAAAAGAAAGAAAGAAAGATAAAAAGAAAGATAAAAAGAAAGAAAAAAGAGAAAAAAAAGAACAAAGAATTTAAGATAAAGAAAGAAAAAAATCGCAAGATTAAAAGGAAGGAAGAAAGAAAGAAAGAAAGAAAGAAAGAAAGAAAGAAAGAAAGAAAGAAAGAAAGAAAAAAATAAAACAAAAATAAGATCTGAAGATAAAAAGAAAAAATAAAGAAAGAAGGAAAGACAGAAACAAAACAACAAATCAAAAATGAATGAAAGAAAGAGACCACAGAACGAGAGAAAACAACGAAAGGAACTAAAAACGAAAGGAACTAAAAACGAATATATGGAAAGAAGTTAAAAAGAAAGCAAGTAATGTTGAGGGGAAGCAAAGAGAAAGTAAAAAGGAAAAATGGAAATAAATCAGAGAATCAAAAAGAAAGAAAGAAAGAAAGGAATTGGCATGAAATTTGGATAACTCTGGAAAAATATTTGAATTCTGACACAGCATAGGATTAATCGAAAACGATTTTGATAATATTCAAAATATCATCCGTTTTGAAAATGAAATAGTTATTGGGATTTAAAATACTCAATAAATTGTTCAGTATTTGAAAAGTTACGACGCAAAGACCTACTTGAAATATAAGAAAATGCTTGATTTGCATAGGAAATATATTCGTGTAATTCCTATCCTCAACTGCGAACGGACAGCCAACATTCGGATATAGCACGAGTTCGAGGAATCCACAAAATTAGAAACAAGATTAAGAAAGGATATGTTTTCTCATCAAATTTAACCTCTACAGTGAAACGCCCCGACAAAGACTAGAAGACAAACAAGTGTTTTATTATCGCCGGATAAAAAATTAATAGAACGTAACACTGATGTCACTGTGTTAATTTTTGGTTTGGTTTGGTTTGGTTTGGTTTGGTTTGGTTTGGTTTGGTTTGGTTTGTTTTATTACATATCAACCTCAAACGGTTATTTAATGCCAACAAAAGATCGGTTTGTTTTGTTGATTTACTCAACATGTACTTTCCTGTCGACAAGATTTTAATTTCTGGTAATACTTTTTCCAGAAATGTATTGCTGGTATTTTTTTTTCAAAAATGTATTGCTGGTAATAATTTGTTTGTAACATTTTTTTCTTTTAAAAAATATTACTGGTAATAATTTTTCTTCAACAAATTATTGCATAAGTATTTTTCAAAAAAAGGTATTTCTGATAATAATCTTTTCCTCAAAAATGTATTGCTGGTATTAAAATCTATTTTTACACCTTCACAATGTTTTCACCCTAGTTTGGATGCCAACTATTTGCCCATAGGTGGGACGTTAACAAGTGCTTCCCCGCAGGTCAGGGTGGACCTGGGAACACCAGCAATTAAGAGTTGGTTCCAAGCTCCTCAAACATCCTGATATGAAGACTTGCTGCTGGACGTAGTTTATCCTCTTACCCAGGATACGGATGCAGTTTATCGTCATACCCAGGATGCGGATAACATTTATCGTCGTACCCAGGATGGCACAGTGTTAAAAGCAAAGTAGAAATGGAAACTGATCGTATTCCTAGAAAATTCTAGTAAAGGAAACCAAAAAGACTGAAAAACAAAACTATTATGATTACGGAGAGAGAATGCATGTTTAATATCAAAACATACAAAAAGAGAATGTGCATCGAAAGAGAAAAAGTCTTCGAAGTAGCCAACCCTCATAGCAGGCCTGTAGGATCCGGGTTGGACGCGAGAAAAATATTAGAGTTAAGGTTCAAATTTCTAGCTATGTGATCAAGCATAATATCTGAAGGCAGCCGAGAGTCTAATGAGTCGAATACAGATTTTTATAATCGCATTCAATCAAGCACTGCAGTAAAGCCAGTAAGACATAAGGGGTCAATGGATGTATGGCCATTAGAAAGAAGAAGCATTATTGGGGATCGCGAACAGTAGAAGATTAATCAGGGTGACAGTAGCTAAGGACTGATATTGCAGTCTTTGAAGAACAAACTTGTCTGCAATGCAAGAAGCTGGAAGAGAGTTCGAAAAGCGAGAAGTGTCAAGACAAAACTCTCAGCATAGAACTTATAGCAACATTTAGCCAGTTCAACTGTAAACTTATGAGACCTTGTTGCTAATCTAGAAATAAATTCATGTCTTGGTACCAGATCAAAGAATTCGAAAATTTTCCTATTAATGTATTTATAGAAAAAGCAAATGGATCTAATTGTATGGCAAAAAGAAAGTAACTGAAGCAGTGACAAGTCAGCTCCAATAATACTGAGGAATCGTCTTTGGATTTTATAAAGTATCTCTAAATATAAAGCAGGAGCACTGGACCATATGTGGCAGCAACATTCGAGGAATTGATCTATGGTAAACTTATAGATATGTAAGATAGATTAGGAGAAAAATTGTCTAGCAGAACATAGTGGAACAACTTTTTTAGCGACAGACCTAGCAATGGATTCAATATACACATTTCACTTCATGTCAGCCATAATGTTAGCCCAAGAAGATGTGATGAGTTACTTTCTTGGAAGCTAGCATCAGCGCTCCTGATAGAAGTCGGAAATGGTTTCTCAAATGAATAACAGAGAGTGGGTTTGGCTTGGAAATCGCTATTCAGTCGTAACTGATCCAGCGAGAGAAGCCTACTAACGATTGCACCACGCTGAAATGGCCGTTAATGATTGTCGAAGCGCATTTTAGATCTGTCACAATTTCGAATGTATGGAGCACCATGTGAAACTGAAACCCCCTATACATTTGTAAATGATCTCGGGAAACAAGCCTGTCAAGCATTACACTAAGACACAAGGCCGAGAATATGGGACACTCATTGAGGATCGAAATCACTATTCAGTCGTCATTGATCTTGTGAGATATAATTTCTAGTAATTACATTAAGTCGAAGTGTCTCTTTCTAGAAATAATAATTCTTTCCAATATGTTTGTTTTTGGCATTGTAGAAATTTAAGAGTTTTTATTATTTTCCAATCTCTTTAAATGTGTTTTCAGATAATAATCTTTTCTTGGCGTAGTTTAGCTGTGGCCAAAAACGTAGCTTAAGCCTGGTAAAACCGAGAAAATGGGGCACACAATGAAGATCGATCTCATTACTCTCATTGATCTCGTGAGACAAGCTTGCTAACCATTACACTACGTAGAGGTTCGTCTTTTCTACGCGTAGCTTAGGTGAGGCACAATGCCGAATGTAGGAAGCACCAAGTGAGGATCGAACTCACTATTCAGTCATAAATTATCGAGCGAGACAATTTCGATAACCATTGCACCACGTCAAAGTGCCTCTTTCTAGAACTGAAATGCGTTTTCTTCCAAAATGTTTGTTTTTGGTATTGTGGAATTGATTGTCATTATTTTCCAATGTCATTGAATATGCTTTTCATGTTAACTGTTGTTGCTGATGGTAATCGACTAGTCATGTGGCTTTTCTTCTGAGGCCAAACATTTTGTAATTTTGTTGCCTGAGTATCAAGGGTCATATTGTGTTCTTTAATTTGCAAAGTTATTTTATGTGCTATTCTATATATAAAATAAATGCCACTGTACTCTTTTATGCTACATGGAATGAATAATTAAGAAACTCGTTAATATAAATTATATCTGTATAAAAGCTTTGACAACAGTTCAAACATGAATTCATTTTAATATGGAGTCAAATAGCAAATCGTGTATTTGTAGACATCACTGTCAGTATAAAATACACGGAATTGTACAAAAGACGATTATTTATTTATTTATTTTTGTTAATACGTGATTTCGTCGGGTGACAATTTTTGCATTTTAGCTCACGTTAAGAAAATATATGACTTCCCACGTAATTTTCTGATGATATACCTCCAGCGCTTGGGAGTCCAGAAACGTAATAGCTGCAAAGATGGGTTTCTCTGGGTCAAAATCTGATTCCTCCTCAAAATGTCCAAAACGAAAGCCTCAAGTGAAATAATCCAATTCACCATTTACTGCTGCTGTAACCTGGTCGAAAAATCATCACAGAATCTTATAATCACGATGATACAAATGGCATAACATTATTTGTCCCCTAATGATAAACATAAATGGGTCCTATATTGCAGAGGATAATGCAAGATCTCATATATCATAAACTATCTGAAAGTAATTTTGCCGTAAGGCTTTTACTGAGACTAGAGAATGATAATCTGAATTAGATGAATATAGGCAGTAGAAGTTAAACGATCATATGGATGCGTTTAAATTAGAAACTAAAAAGAATAAAGCTTTAAATTTTGTGGTTCAAAATTGCTATTCATTTCATTTCAACATGGTACATCAAGAGATTGTTTTCAAATCGAATTCATTATCTTATATATAAAGTTCAGCGTATGTGTGCTTGTGCGTGTGTATGTGTCCAAGCAACTCCTCAGCTTCCACTTGTCCGATTTCAATAATTCATAGCTCATTCAAGAACCCTAGAAGTTATGCGCAGGATCGATTTTCGTTGACCTCAGATTCGGGGTTTGCCAGATTAAGCGAGTTTAAAATTATATATTAATATATTATACTAGACATTATCGTTGCATTCATGGTTCAAGGGGAGTAACTTATTTTCCTTTTGTATCAAAAATTGCATCTTGCTTAAGATTTTAAACTAGCTTAAAAGCCGACCTATAGGGCGGCATTTAAGCTAGCTACTATGAAGGAATCTTGGTTTAGCCATCATCACATTAGCTATGGTGGAATAGATGCGATAGGCATCAATAAACTACTGAAGTCAAACGAATTGCCGCATTTAAGTATTGAATTAATGATTAAGCTTACTTTCTAAAAGTTCAACGATAATTGTTCTGCTGCCTCTTAAAAACGATTTGATGTACGCAGATCTTTATTATCCGTACAAACAATTATTTTTATTCCATGGGTGGCAGAACAAGGGACAATTTATACGATAAAATTAATTTAGTGTAAAGATGGAAGAATAGAAATTAGAATTAGTTATACATTAAAAATTTGAAGAGTAAGAGAAACATATTAATTAAGTAAAACCTATATGAATGAATCTATATGAATAAATGCGTCAGTGGAGCTCAATTCTCTCACGAATTATAAGATTAAAAAGCCCCAGCTGTACTTTATAGTTATCTACACACTAGAAGCTCAATATTGGTATTATATATTATCGAGTTCTAGTCAATATCACTTTGCATATTGATTTTAAAAAGTTTATTTCATTAATTAACTGTCTTTTATTACTGTTCTTTTATTCGAAGATTGTTTTGATTTTCATATAAAAAATAATTCTGCTTAAGAGTATCGTCTTATATAATGCAAAAAAGTGTTAGAAATTTGCATTTTACTTAGCCTTCAGTAAGTTGGCATCTGTATCTTTCTATATTTCTGAGATGAGGTATTATGTACACTATTTACATTATTCGGACTATTGTCCCCAACATTGTCACCATGTTTATCACAAGGTTTCGACCGTTGTACGCACCGGCCTTCTTCAGGTGGTTGGAATGTCGAACTGAACCCTCAAGACACAGTGATTAAAGGCTTTAGTTAGATCCAGTGACAGGACCCAAAGGATGTGAGTTCAATACCTGGTAAGGGCAGTGGAGAACTTTCAGAGGGGAATTAACAGGAGATAACAGACATCCATTAGACATGGCATGTGGAACTAGAACAGACTACCCCATTGAACGAAATAAAGGGTTCAGTTCGATATTCCAACCGCCTGAAGAAGGCCGGAGCGTACAACGGCCGAAACATTTTGATAAACATGGCGACAAAGATGAGGACAATAATCCGAATAATGTAAAAAGATGACATCTATTTGTAAAATTTTCCTTAACTATATCAAGCCAATTTATGAATGAAATGTTCAATTAAAGTTTTTGTGTCAAAGATTTCAAGTCGTGAATATATCTTAATTTGCCGACCAATAGCGAGCGGGCGAATCCAGCTAGTACCGTATATACTTGTGGATAAGTCGACATCCTGTATAGTGCGGTACCTGAGATCTTTCATGAGATTTAATCCCCCTTAAAAAATTACCTATCTATTGAGAAAATGGTTATTGAAAATGCATGATTTTAATTATCTTCTAAAAATTTATCTATGTATAGTGTGTCCGCTATTTTTTTTTTTTTTTTGCATAATACCTGATCAGAAAAATGGTACTTTAATTGTAAGTAATCAAATGAATATTGGTTCTTCCAGAGATACATTAAAATCACTTATGAACGCCGGATTGGATACCTTCAAAGGAAATCCGATATTTCACGGAATCTTTTAAGGACACGCTGAAAAACTTCTTTTTTTTTGTCAGTGATATTAATATTGCGTTTACTTCGTTCAAAACAGAAGCAGACATTTACCTTTGTGATCAAACTAGAATAAATTTGCTAAACCTATATCGAAGTGTCCACCAATAATTTGACTGTTCAATATATGAAAACATTTACGCATTGCCTTCAGGCTATAATTTGGACA
>CAHIKZ030005329.1:1790000-1932500 GCA_903632075.3 Acanthosepion pharaonis | reverse complement strand
GGAAAGTCTGGGTCTTATAGCCGGGGGTGAGAAGAAGTGTCGAAGGAGGGGACTCTAAATTCATACCGGATAGCTCTATCCTAAACGTGTGTATATACATGCGACTGACGACCGATTGTTGATTCAAATTTTATCAGAAGCTCCTACAATTAGCATGCCCTCGCATTTGGCGGAAAAAGGAACTCAATCTCGCCTAAAGAACGAGAGAGACTAAGTAACTATATAGAAGGAGACAGACGGATAGAGGGAGAGAGAGAATATGCGACAGACAAAAAAGAGAATTATGTAGCCTAATCATATATATATATATATATATATATATATATATATATATATATATATATATATATATATATATAATGTATCGTAAATCTATTTTTCACCATAATGTCATTCTTTGTTTCTGAAATTAATTTGTTCGTGGATGGAACATTTTGATACTGTTCTCAACAACACATCTACCACTGACGAAGATGTTCTTGAATCAATCCCTCAACACCCAGAAATACCAGAGCTATCATTTTTACCAACCTTTCAGTAGGTTTTGGCAGTTATTAAACAATTAATGCCTGGGAAAGCACCAGGGAAAGATGTAATCCCACCGGAAATTTTTAAGTACAGTGGCACAAAGCTTGCAGAGAAATTGCTTGAATTATTTATTAAAATTTGGAAGCATGGAATGGCCCCGCAAGACTTTAAAGATGCAATTATTCCCCATTTGTACAAAAAGAAAGGAAACAGGAAGATATGTGATAGCCACCGTGGCATTTCTCTTCTTTTTGTAGCTTGTAAGATCTTGGCCAGATTAATTTTGAACCGAATCATAAAGTATATTTGATGATATCTATCCTGAGTCGCAGCGTGTCTTTCGTGCAGGTCGTGGCACCATAGACATGATCTTCTCCCTGAGACAGGTTGCCGAGAAGGTTCGTGAAAAGAATCAGGAAATGTATATGGTGTTTGTTGACCTCGCAAGGGCATTCGACGCAGTGAACCGGACTGCTTTGTGGAAGGTTTTGCGAAATCTCGGTATAAGCGAGAATATGCTACAAGTCCTAGTATCGTTCCACGAGGGAATGAAGGCGAATGTTGTTTCTAATGGTGAAACGTCTGATTCCTTTGGCGTTACTAATGGCACAAAACCAGGGTGTGTTACGGCCCCTGTACTGTTTGCCCTCAACTTTTCTGCAATGCTGAAACACGCATTTGCTGAAATTGAGGATGGTGTTAAAATTCAATTTATGACAAGCGGTGGCCTTTTCAACCACAAGGGGTTTAATGCCAAAACTCAAACTCGACCTAGCATAATTCGCGACTTATTGTTTGCCGATGACGCTGCCCTTGTTGCTACTTCATTTGCTCATCGCCTGACGGACCGATTCTCTGCCGCTTGCAAAGCATTCGGATTAACCATTAGCATTACAAAAACTAAAGTTGTTCACCAGCCTGCCTCAGTACCTAAGCAGATCAGAGGCGTCAAGCAGAACCCCCGGTTCATGCATTTCCTGAAATACCAATCCAAGTCGACGGAGATAATCTGAAGTATGTAAAGAACTTTAATTATCTTGGCAGCAAAGTAAATTCAAATGGAACATTGGATGATGAGATAATCAATAGAGTAGCAAAAGCCTCTAGTGCCTTCGGAAAACTTCGTCATCGACTTTGGAAAGATCGTGATATTAGGCTTGGAACCAAAATACAGGTGTACAAGGCTGTAGTTCTCACAACCCTTTTGTATGGCTCAGAGTCCTGGACACTATACAAAAAGCAAATTCAGCAAATAGATATTTTTCACAAAGGCTGTCTTCGGGAAATCTGTGGGGTAAACCTAAGCGACAGAATGGCAAATGCAGAACTTTTCACCATCTGTGATATTGATGGTATTTAGTCCTTTCTCTTAAAATCGCAATTGCGCTGGACATGTCTTGTGTTACATATGCAAGACAACAGAATTCCAAAAATGCTCATATATGGTCAACTTGACAATGGTCATCGAAACATGGGTCGGCCTTTGCTTAGGTACAGGGACAAGCTGAAGAGTAACCTCTTAGCTGCGAATATAGATCACACTACCTTTGAGAACATCGTAATTGATCGTAATGAATGGAAGATTACATGCTACAATGACATGAAGAACAAGGCAGCATCAAACATTGTCAAGCTTCGTCAAACTAGGGAAAGGAATAAAATATATGCTGCTGTTCCAATCATATACTCCAATAATCCACACTCTTGTACAATCTGTGGACTTCTTTGCAAATCACTGGCGGGACTGAAGTATCACTTGCGACTCACGCACAAGGTTAAATAAGCAGAGTTGTTGGAACCTCATACGTCGAAACCGACGGGAGAGTCCATCATATATATAACGTATCGTAAATCTATTTTTCACCATAATGTCATTCTTTGTTTCTGAAATTAATTTGTTCATGGATGTTGCTAAAACGAGCAGACTGTAAGCAAGGAAATTCAGAAGAGAATTCCACAATAATTAAATACATACATTATATATTATTCGCCTCGACCTGATTTAAACATCATGGAATATGAAATCCGTTTTATTATTTTTCTTTCCAATTTCGAGATTTATCACATTGCACAACATCCAAATCAAGTTGAATTTCTAAGAATTTCTTCATGTATCATAAATAATTCAGCATTAATTTTCAACAAAATATTCACAACATAACCAAATTTTCAAACAGGGTTTTCCTTTTCTTTCCAGAGAGTTCCATATTCAAAAATGTTATGAATACAAATATGAATTAAATATGAAATAGAAATATGAATTATTTTGTACGCTGTATTTAGTAAAAATTATTTTACTTTTTTATTGCTACTGTATATATATATATATATATAAATAACAAAAATTACACTACCCATCAATTTCTAATCCCATTTTTTCCTTTCATTTCATTGTTGAAAATGTTACCTGATGATCCGGAGTCCTTTAAAAAGGATTTTGGTGAAATAAATTATTGTAATGGTACCTTAAAGTGGTCTGTTTTTCATTAAATATTAGCTCTGTATTCACATTGAGCTCTCAGGATTTCATCCTCCTTGGTATTACCCATTCGGTTTTCCAAGTTCTTCCTCTATCTATCTACCTACCTATCTCTCTCTCTCTCTCTCTCTCTCTATATATATATATATATATATATATATATATATATATATATATATATATATAAGTCTCAAACACTAATATTCCATGGTTATAATTGATTAAATTGTAATCATAATGACGATTCAATTCATCAAACCTACAAATTCTATTCTTGATCAGTCCTTGAGTTCTACCTGGATTTTATCATCTTGGAAATATATATATATATATATATATATATATATATATATATATATATATATATATATATATAAAATAAAAACAATATGAATATATTTAGCTGTTAAATAACTGTACTCTAAATATAATGGAAATTTTGATAATTTAAAATCTCTTTACTATTTTTTTTTGTTTCTTTTGTGTTGTCGCATTTCATTCTTACTTTTTGTTGTACTTTTTAGAAATTTATTTTTCACGTAAATATGTCAGATTTAGCGAATATAGTACTTGGAGTGCTTATGCATATCGCCTAGTAGGGATTTGTTTCTTCACTGCAAATGGATATGAAAATCATTCCAACTATTTCCTCCCCTAATCAAATTTTACTTTGCTTTACAGTTTTCAGAAGGACCCTGTTTTTCGTATTTCCAGCCTGTTTTTTTTTTTTTTTTTTTTTATATTATATATCCGTATATGTTTTGTGGGTGTTGTAATGTTGGCACATTTTCTGTTGTCTCAACATGTCGTTGGGGAGTATTTTCATACTTTAATAGACCTATTTTTATGATAAATATATTTTATGTTTTATTCGGAACACATATTAGTTTGGTATATTCACGTATTTTTTTTTAATGTCGAAATTCTCACCTATATTTGGGGTTGTTCGCGTAGTTACTTAATTTTCTGTTGCCTTTGAATTAGTGTGTGCACGGCCACCAGATAGTCTTGTCTTTTCTTCCTTTACTTTAATGTCAATATTTACTACTATTCTCATTCTTTGTACTGCATTCGCACACGCTCATTAATTTAATAACCACTATATGATCTTTATGAATCTCAGAAATTCCAGCACTTTCTTTCTGATTGTAAGTATATGTTTCCTTCTAGTTACCATTTCCTTTAATACTTCCACATTTCTAACATGGCCGGTCCATAATATTCTCAGCATACGTCAGTAGGTCAATATCAGTTTTGCTTTCAGTCTCATATTCATTCACTTGGAAGTTGTCTGATCTTCCCGGACGTAGATGATAGATTTGACATAGCAGTTAAGTACTTATTTAATTGTTCCTAAAGATTTTTTCCTATTTCTGATGTCCTTGTTTAGTTTCTGGAAGGAATCATTTACTATAACGATGCGCCTTCAAATATCTGTGCCTCATTTTGCACTGCCTGTTACTACACTGCCCAGTTAACTTAATGTGAATTTATCGTTCGCAATATATAGGACACTAGATTGTTTTCTACTGACAATCATGCATCCTCTTTTCTTTGTTAGCGATATCAAACCAAAATATCGTTTTGTTATGTATCTTTTATGTATTTACATGCGATAATTATTTGCAGTGATTTAGTAGTTTATCAGGGGACATAAATCAAACTGAATAATTTCAGCTTTAATTTTGATGGAGTAAAATTATTGAATATATTTCAATTAGGAACAATTATGGAATTTTTTTTTATTATTTTATTCCCTAAGCAAGGCAATAACAACCGTAAGACGTACGCAAGTGTGAAATTATGTGAGAAAAATTAATAAGAGAAAGTAATAAAAACATTTGGGAAGATAAAATTTAAATGGAAATAAGAAAAAAAACAGGAATTTCACAAGCGAGAAGTAGAAGAGAAAAAAAGATTGTTCGCATAGAATTGATAGTTACATTTAGTCATTTCAACTGCAAAATGCAGACACCGACCTGCCAATGAAGTACGGCGCTTAGATTCGTACAGTCGAATTGCCAAAGGGGAAAGTTCATCAGAACAATTGAGACGTATAGAGGATAATAAATAGAGCAGGTACTTATTAAAAACATACGATTAATAAAATGAATAATTTGGCGATATACAGAATTTTAAATTATTACAATAATGATACGTAAAGATAGACAAATAGAAAATAGATGGTAAATACTGATTGCATACATTCCAAATTATTGGTAATTTAAAATAGACAAAAATAAAAGGAACCATTAGTAAAGATAATTGTAAAAGAATCCAGAGCAATAGAAAGATAATTCTTGTTGGAAGAATTTGAATAAGAGTTGTGAATAATTTCTCTGATATTTCTTCGAAAAAAAAATCCTGATTTTTATTTCATTAATAATTCTTTTATTTCATCTCTTTCCTTTTAATTGAGTCTTTTTCATTTTATTTGAGTCTCTTTCATTTTATTTGAACCTCTTTCATTTTATTTGCGTCGCCTTACTTATATTTGAGTCTTTTTCGTTTTATTTGAGTTTATTTCCTTTTATGTGATCTCTTTCCTTTTATTTGATCTTGAGTCGCTTTCCTTTTATTTGAGTCTCTTTCCTTTTATTTGAGTCTCTTTCATTTTATTTGTGTGTCTTTCCTTTTATTTGATCTTTTTCCTTTTATTTGAGTCTCTTTCATTTTATTTGATCTCTTTCCTTTTATTTGATCTCTTTCGATTTATTTGAGTCTCTTTCCTTTTATTTTAGTCTCTTTCACTTTATTTGATTTCTTTCGAAATATTTGAGTCTCTTTCGTTTTATTTGAGTCACTTTCCTTTTATTTGAGTCTCTTTCGTTTTATTTCAGTCTCTTTCGTTTTATTTGATTTTTTTCATTTTATTCGAGTCTCTTTCATTTTATTTGAGTCTCTTTCATATTAATGCTTTTGCGTTTGTATCATTATTGATTTTCCTTCTTGCATTACTGAAATTATTTTATATGTAATAATTTTGCTACCTTTAAGAGATACGAATCGTGTTACTGCTAAATAAAAACATTTGCGAAAGCAAAGGCGAGCACAACAACCACTTAAGCAGTCTAGTATAAAGTCCCACGGTGGAGTAATGGATAATGAATCGTCTTCATCTCCCCCTATCTATGGGTAAATAGCAGGACAGACCGGGTTCTATCGCCTTGGATTGCAAGTGATCTAAAAAGAAATGGCAAAATATCTTGCTGCCAATCTCGTGCTTCCCTTAAATTTAAAAAAGTGAATCAGAACAATTATCATAAAGGTATTTATAGGAAAGGCACATGGAAGCTACATTGAAGCAATGGGAAAGATGCCAGATCAGGAAAAAATCTGCCTTGTCAGCCATGTATCGAAAGATACATGATCGTCTAAGCTTGTATCGCGCATGGTACATAACTGACTGACCCTTGGGAAAGGTATGAATTATTCTTTTCCCCCAGCTATGGGCAAATAGCAGGACAGATCGGTTTCTGTAGGCTTTGACAGCAACTGGTATAGCGCAGAAAGCAATGGAAACCTATTGCGGGAATAATTTGCCATGTGAATCATGTATCAATCATGATCGCCTAAACGTGTATCACGCATGGCACACAAGTGACTAAGTATAAAGTTATTGATTTGAAGATGAATGACTGAACAGTAGATGGATTTTCTCACATCAGAGTCAAAGATGAGTCAAGTAACACTGATATCATGAAAGATTTAGAAAAGATTAATCAGGGCCATGAATGTGATGAACTTCAGATAATGTTTCTTCCTTCTTTGTAACTTCTTTTTTTAATCCATGCAAAAAAAACAGGATGATATTCAAATTTGAAGAAATAAGCAACATCAACATTTTTTTTTACTTTTTAAAAAAAAATTGTATGCTTTAAAACGAAGTTAAAAAAAACAGTAAAACTATTTTGCAACAAAGCTGTCTAAAGTCGTTCTTTCAATACGCCGATAGATGAGATCACGTGAAAACTTCCTTCCCGAGTCAGGGAAGTGATCAGGTCTCTAAATCTTACAGAAGAAATGATTAAAGGTAAGCGTGAGTTCTACGCTAACAGTTTCTTCTTTTGAACTTCTCCCTTGTGGAACTTCCTTGTGGGATCACTTACATGTGCCACACCTCCATTTCCTTCAATATCATTGGTTCGTAAATATATGATACTTATCATATGACAATTTTGCCATCGCAGGTAATTTGAAATTTTCTCTAAAATCATGGATTGGTCCATTTCCTGATCAATCGCGTATTTTAGTATCTTTTCTATATTTTAGCGCTAAGCTCTCCGGATCCTACCCATCGTTATAAAAAGACTCTCGCTGTTTGCTAACAGTCAGTAGCAGTTCAATTCTTGGAAAATAAGGCACGGCGCTATATTGACATTTTAATTCTTAATGATCACTCAATCGAGTAATCATACTAATTCCTATTGATATCACTCATGAACATTACATTTTTCTACACTGATAAAACACTGTGGAACTATTCTTTATTTAGCTAAGACTTCAATTGAACCTTGTAGTTAAATTACATTCAATTTTGTACTCAACATTAATTAGCTAAACTTACCCTTTTTATTACGGAAAAAGGGAAGCAACTTTCTTTATACTCATTGTTGAAATTTGTATACCATTGTTAATACAATATATTATTAATGTTTCCTGAGCTTGATTATTTTTCTCTCGTGTTTGTTGTGCATTATTCATGTGGGGTGTTGTTTTACAAGAACACAGCCTTCCTTCTTTATTATATTCACGGTGACCGTAGCCAACAATACGTACAGCACCACTACACCCTTCCGGTTTATTGCTTTACAACCAATGTTGATCTTCAAAAATTATTTCATTGTCCTCTCTCCCAATAAAGATATTCTGCCACTCTCGGTAATCACTCTAGTGGCTTTATATATAAAGAAATGGACTGAAATAATTAAATAAATATATATATATATATATATATATATATATATATATATATATATATATATATATATATATATATATATATATATATATATATATATATAAAAAAAAATTTTTTTATGTTTAGACATTCGTTTTATAGATAAAATTATTTAAGTAAATGCTCTGTTTATAATAAACTACATTAATAACATTTACCGGCCTGAATGTGCGAGAAATTTTAATAGAAATTATTCGTCCTCCGACAAGAATAGAACCTGTATCCTCTACGGAACCGTCATATAGCTTAATGTGCCTTAACCAATTGGACCACAGAGAATCGTTCGGTGAGCAGGGTGGATTTTACTGATTTTAAACTACAATCTTCAATGAATCTCTCACGTACATTCATATCAGCTCAAAGCGTATCCAAATGTAAAGAAATGACGTCACACATTATGAAATGAACAAAGTCCGAAGATTATTTTAAGACACTTTTATGTTTATACATTCTTTTTATAGATACAAATATCTAAGTAAATGATCTGTTTATAAAAAACAGTATTAATAACATTTACCAGCCTGAAGGTCCGAAAAATTTTCATAGAAAATATTCATGATGTGTGACGTCATTTGTTTCAATGTTTAATTATAAATATTTTATTATTATAGAATCGTATTAATAAAAATGTATCAAGCTTTCTTCAATGATTACTCGCATACGATTCGCATAAATATCCTATTGGGTCGCTATTTCTGTTATTTCTCATGACAGGACGCTATAGTTTTATTAATATACTGACCTGAAACATTTACTAACATTCTCGCAAGAGGATTGACGAACGAGATTGAAAAAGAAAAGATTTTTTTTTTTTTTAAGTGAAGAAGTCTTGCATTGGAATCTCATATTAAAAAATAATCCGTAGAAGATAATTATTTTTGCTGAGGAATTTTATACTTATCTTTATTCCACAGACTAATGTTCACCATTATTTCCATGATATTTACTCGTCATATATTTCATTTTTATTTAAAACATTTCCTTTTTTTATATATGTCTCTATGTTTTTTTCCCTTTTTTCATATTTGTCTTTTTTATCAATTTTTTTTCTGTATTTCTTTGCATATTTTACTTCGTTATTTTCATTTCATTTTATTTATTTACTTTATCTTCTTCAATCGTTTCCCCTATTTTGATGGTTTCTTCATTTTCTTGGTCATCATTTTTTCGCCACTTGGGTATAACATTTTACGTATTAATTTCAAAATCTCTTTTTACGTGTATTATTATAACTTATTTTTTACTTTATATTTTGGCCGATCTATTCTTAATCTTTTGAAGCCTTAACAATTTTACCCATTCTGCCTGAGCTCCTGACTCAAAATTCGCAAATAACTGTAAATATGTATATAATTTCACGGTAGATATAAAAATACTTACAACTGTTTCCCACCATTCAAACAATGGCTGGGCATTAAGTCATTTTTCTCTATCACCGGTAAATCGGTGGTCAGAACTCAAATTGTTAACGAAGGCTTGTCGTGGAAGTTAAAAATAATAATCTCTCTCTCTCTCTCTCTCTCTCTCTCTCTCTCTCTGTGTTTTTGTCTCACTCTAATACAAATAACAGTATATATACACATATATACGGCACTCATTATTTGTTTCTACCGACATTTTAATGTTGCTTAAAATGTTACTTAGCTTTTGGATGGCATTCTTTGCTATTACAATGTTTCGAATCTTATTATTAACCCTTTAAGCGCTGCGTTCCTAAACAGTTTAAACCCTTTTACCTTAGATCTTGAGTCAAAATTAGCAAATAATTGGAATGTAATGTTTCAAGGTACATATAAAAATAGTTACAAGTGTTTACCTACCGTTCAACCGGTAGCTGGGCAGTAAATCAATTTTCTCTACCACTGTTTAACCGGTGGCTAGGCATTACATCATTTTTCTCTGCCACCGGTTAAGAGGTGGTCACGGCTCAAGCGTTAAATTTCAAATAAAAAGTTGTGAATTCGTAATACATATATATATATATATATATATATATATATATATATATATATGTGTGTGTGTGTGTGTGTGTGTGTGTGTGTGTGTGACGTGTGTGGCCTGACGTTTGCATATAGCATGAAACACTGTCGCCTCTAAGTGTTGAATTCTATGTTCACTTTTATATATTTACACGCTCTATCTCTGATATTGAGCACTTTATTCCATAAATATAGCATACCTTAAGACTATATTTCTTTATATATATATATATATATATATATTTAAAAATCAATTGATCAATAAAAATAGATAAAAATCAATAACTTATTTTTGACAATATATTTTGTCTGATCTATTCTTAATCTTTTAAGCTCTGCGTATTTCAACAATTTTAATCCGTCTGCCTGAGCCCCTGAGTCAACATTTGCAAATAATTGGTATGTAATATTTCACGTTAGATATAAAAATAGTTACAAGTGTTTCCCATCATTCAACCGATGGCTGGACATTACTTCATTTTTCTCTACCACCGTGTAAACCGTGACTGGTCATGAAGTCAATTTTCTCTACTACTGTTCAACCGGTGGCTGAGCATTACGTCAGTTTTCTCTACCACCAGTATCTCAACACAAGTCATATAAAAAAACAGTTCAATATAATTGCTTGTCATCTTCTCTTTCTGAATCAGATTAGGCGCGGTTTAATGACCTCAACTGATGATATAAAAAGTGATTTAGAATTCGCGCAATGGAGATGAGAATCTTTTCACCAGATTTCTTACATGTAGATTATTCTATCTTTGATTTTTTTTTTGAAATTCTGGTGAAGCATCATTGATAATTGCAGGCGATCACTGCTTCTGTGTATAAGAAACAATATTTCTTTATTATTCATTAATTGTTATTTCACATGAAGACCTATGTTAATCTTTTAATCCCTGCGTTCCTGAACAATTTTAAAACTTATTGTTATATCCATGATATAATAATACCATTATACACGGGCGGATCAAGAACAGCTAAAAGAAAAGGAAGAATAAAAGAAATGACGAACATGCTTGGTTAACAGAGATAGTTTTATACCGGTAGGTCATATACAAAATCATATACAAATATTTACAAGTACCACGCACAGAGAAACTATAATACAAGTATGCAACATCAAGCAGTGTGAAAATGTTAATGACTGAAATGGTCTTAATTGTATTTATTCCTAATGGGTATTCGAGCTGCCGGAGAATCTTTCTTTGTTCTTAGAGAAACCATATCTATCCCAACGGGAAAACGGCGAGGCCATGTGGTGTGCCAATATACATATTTCCACGGAGAGAGGGATTCGAGTTGGTTGAGTTCTTATTCTATGCCATACTTGGTTAACAGAGAGTTTTATAGCGCTAAGTCATACACAAAATCATATACAAATATTTCAAATACCTCACACAGAGAAACTATAATGCAGGTATGCAACATCAAGCCTTTTGAAAATGTTAAAGACTGAAATGGTCTTGTATTTATTCGCGACTGGTATTCGAGTTGCCGGATAAACTTTCTGTCTTCTTAGGGGAGCCATATCTATCCCAACGGGAAAACGGCGAGGCCATGTGTTGCGATCATATACATATTCCCACAAGGGGGATTTGAGCTGGCTGAGTTCAACTTCTATGCCACAAGCGAGAAAATATTTTTTCTCAATGGAAATCAGCGTGTCGTGTGCATTTCTCATCATGAGGACTGCGATTCAGAGATAGTTTCTATAATTCGAACGGGCTAAAATGAGGACATCTTTATGAACGCGAAAAAAGCCGTTTAGTGTTTGTAAGCTGCAGCAACTAGCCTCACCCGTGCTAAAAATGGCAAATACTTTCTTTGACTCCTGAAAGCTAATTGCGGGTCTGGTCACTTTCGTAACGCCACTAAGTGACCACATCTACGTCAAAGGGAGATAATTGCATTTTGAAAATCTATAACGGGTTCGCCCTAAGCTTGTTAGTGAAATAAGGTAAACAAATGTATTCACAAGCCGTCGATAGTTATGCTAGCAGGATGTCACAAGTCATCGTAACCGAAGAGTTGATCGTACTGGTCTTGTTACGGATCATGGATCACGCCAGATTATACATTTTTCTCAGAAACTGTCACTAAATTTGACATGACGTCCTGAAAAATGCATAGTATCCAGGGATTTGTGGAATTAGGATACCGACTCGCATTAAAAAAATATATTTTATATGACTTTTAAGAAAGCTATTTCGGCGACTGACGGACAATGGAGGACCCCGAATTCGAATTTAAAGTTAATTTCCGAGTTTGACGGATTGGCGTTCGGTCTTCCAATGGTTGAATGCATAGAGATGCTGGAACTCGTCTGAAGGTTATGTGGAGGAAAATCTCTGGAGCACGGGGTCCATTTGAAACTTACGAGCAGAGATTACCAAGATCTGGATGACAAAGCAGAATTCGACATTAACCAAATAAAAAGTGCCTTAGTTAGAGCCTTTGCTACGGATTCATTTATGGTGTACAAACAGCTCATGAAGTGGCACCTGAGGTACGGTGAATCCGTAGAGGTATACCTGGCTGAGTTGAAGAAACTCACGTTCTTGTTGGGCCGGATGAGCGACCTTATGCTCGCTTGCACATTTGTGCACGGGTTGGCAGGTAATGTGAAGCGCCCTCAATATACGGACGAGCGAAAACCAGAAAATATGAACACACATAAGGTATATGATTCTATCATGTTATAAGTCAGCATGCTTTTTTTTTAATTCTTTTACGTTTCTATCGTCTATTTTCAAAATATTTAGACTTTATTTCTTGCATCTTTGTTCTGACATATCAGCCTATAATTTACAATATATTTTCATTTATATATTTGCTTAAATAGTTCTGATTTAACTCACTTTATTTTCATAACTATCTCTCTGTCTGTCACTACTTCTTTCTCCTCTGTCTTCCCCCTCTCTCTCCTCTCTCTGTCTATCCCTTCTCTCCCCCACCTCTCTCTCTTTGTCTACCTTTCGCACCTTTACTTACTGAACCATATTGCTTGCTCAGAATCATCTCTCGTCCTGGCAATTCTTATTTGTGCTTGTAGCGACAAATATCGAAATTAAAATTCTGCAAGAAACAGCTGTCTCTTATTAACAATTTCTTTTCGATATAGCCAGAATTCGATGCCAATAAACTGGTTGATTTCAAGTTCTTGGGAAAAATTGTGATTGAATAATCGCCGTTGGAGTTTTCTGGAGATTGCCAAAAATCATCAGCTTCATAATTGAAATGACGAACACATCACTAGCATTCGCATTAAAATCAACGTATGGGATTTACCTATCAGTTCGTTTTGTAAGGGTGCAGCTAGAATTGAATTAAAAGGATATGTCCAACCAGTATGTAAAAAGAAGCGAAACGTGCCATTTGATAAGTTATTGACTAACGAGAAGAAACACGGCATACACCTATAGTACTCAAGAGATCATTTAAACTAGGAGAACGGGTTTACTTTAAGATGTTCAGGAACAATATTGCTTACTGGGAGCCTGGCACAACAATTAACAGATTAGGAAATGTGATGCACACAGTACAAGGCGAAAGGTTTACCCAAAGAAGACATATTGACCAAATACAAAAAAGACAGATTGAAGAAACAAGCTCGTCACTCGCCGAAAATGAGGATTCAATGGATGCAATCTTTGAAGCTTTTGAGATTCAAAAACCACAAGAAGACACAGAAACTAGAAGGTCAAACAGGAAGAGAAAATTTACCGAACCTCTGATTATAGGTCATAAGAGAAAAAAATACCAACTCCCCCCACAAAAGGAATCTATGTAGAAGGTTTTGATGGGTCCACCCCATTTTATACAAATGGACTCACGCAGTGTATACTTATACAGTTGCCAGTGAATACCCGAGAGAGCAAGACAAAAGAGTCAAGTCCAGAGTGACAGAGTAAAAGGTTGTAAGTAAGCGGAAGAGTGAAGGTGAGGTAACAGCGTTTTAGTGTATGCGTGTATAAAAATGGACACATTGAATACCGGAGAAAATTAAACAGTACGTAATATAAAATAATACAGATAAAATTTATACGAAAATAATTATGCAATTCAAGTACAAATTAAAAACTAACAGTCGTAATACGTCAATATTTATAGCATACTAGCAAATAGTGGTACAATTCGTTTCCTTTCGTAAAGAAAAATTGTTAATAATATATATATATATATATATATATATATATATATATATATATATATATAAATATAAAAAAATACAGAAAAAACAAACACAAATATTTATATGCAATTATGCTGTATTAATGTTAATATAAAATCAATGTCGGACGTTTCGGTCTATTTTAGACCATCATCAGGACATATTCATAAAACATAATTAACATTAGAACATATAAAATTCAATATGAAAAGACGATGGACATAAGAGAACAACTAATCCAAACAGATAACTGATTTTTTTTTTATATAAGATCAGCGTTCCGTTTAAATAAGATCACGTTGTCGTCACGTGGGCGATGTTGTGAAAACGTATTCGAAGATGATTTCAAAATATTAAAAAAGCTCGATTGAACTATTTTCTCATATAAACAGTTCAAGAAATCCCTTCTGTTGATATAGGAATACGCAGGGATCAATAGGTTCTTATATCTTCATACAAGCTTGAAGTCCTCCACGTTACAAAGCAAATCAAAAATGATTTCAAAATATTAGACAGGCACGATGGAACAATTTTAAACAGTTCGTTAACAAATCCTTTCCTTACTTACAGGAATAGGCAGAGATCAATAGATTCTTATATTTTCGTACAAGCTTGAAGTCTTCCATGTTATAAAGTAAATTCATATTTAAACGGAACGCTGATCTTATATAAAAATTTCAGTTATCTGTTTGGATTAGTTGTGCTCTTATGTCCATCGTCTTTTCATGTTGAATTTTATATGTTCTAATGTTAATTATGTTTTATGAATATGTCCTGATGATGGTCTAAAATAGACCGAAACGTCCGACGTTGACTTTATATTAACATTAATACAGCATAATTGCATATTAAGATTTTTGTTTGTTTTTTCTGTATATTTTTCTTCATAGTCGGATCTATATCAATATATTTGCTTACACACACACACACACACATATATATATATATATATATATATATATATATATATATATATATATATATATATATGTCCGATAAATTTTCATAGAAAATATTCGTCCTCCGACTTCTACTCCAACAGCTTCTCTCGCATATCCCAGTAGTAGAACCCCCTTCCTCTTAATGCTTCTCAGATAATTAAAATCTTCAAACATTTAAATGCAACCTTAATCGTCAACCTCTGATGCATTATACTCTTTCTCTTTTTATCTTTTCCTCACCCCCTTATACCCAGTCTTTTCTCTTACTTTCACTCTCTGTCACCCCCCTGCGTACTAGTGCCAATCCTGCCTTGTTGGGGCGAAATGCTTTATATATATATATATATATATATATATATATATATATATATATATATATATATATATATATATATATATATATTCATCCACAGAAAGAATGTTTCGATGTATCACAGCTCATCAGTGTGATAAGACCCCCGGTTGCCTCTAGCTAGGATCGAAACCCGACCGCCAGTCGAGGATTCTCTCACGAAGTTGTTGGCGCACGGCAGGGATGAAATATGATACTCAGTTTTGCACTGAACTGTGAAATGCTTAATATATATATATAGATAGATAGCTAGATAGATATCTCAGTGTTGCATTGAACGGTGAGGAATAAATGTATATTTATGTTTAGTACATAAAATATATATAATTCAAAATATAAAATCAAGGCAGTCAATCCAACCCAAATTTTCAATAATCTCCCGTAATTCCTTCTTTCAGTCCAGATCTAAAAATATTCTGTTCTCTTCCTTGCGCTGTTTCTCACCCTTGTTTACGTCTGCTTTTGCTCTTTGTCCTGAGGCTCAACGTCTGTTTCTTTATCTCTTCCTCACCAGGATGGTTTGTTGGTTTTTTCTTTTCAACATAAGAAAAACGATTACTATTTATATAAATAAAAGTTCTGCTTTCTAGCGCTATCTAATACTGAAGACAAAAATATTGTTGGTCATACTACAGAGTGTTGGTCAGAAAAATATTCATGTAAGATGAAATATAAAAGGGTTGTTCAGATGTAAAAATAACTAATATTAAATGTCTACGACATCTATGTAATTTAAATGGCTATTGATCAAATAATAGTTGTCAATTTCATGACAATAAATCCTTTAAATCCTTTTATTTATTAATAAACAAAACAAGGCGTGATAGGTAAATTGAAACCATATTATATATATTAATTTCGCGCATGCGTCTTGTTTGTTTTTGATTTTATAATAAAGTAGGGTCAATTGAGCACTGTCTGTGAGAAAAAGGGCAAGATGACGCAATTCACACCGCCAGAAATTTGGAAACATCATGCTGTTCTGCTTGGAATTCCCGCCGGAATCTCAGATACGAACATTTCAGAGTGTTTGGTTGCCAATCTGACGAGAATGAATAAGATTGTAAATAGGTGAGTGACTCTAATGCTGACTACGAAGGTACAACATATAAAAAAAATTATTCCGTTCGTTCTGATGAGAAAAGAACTCCTGAATTGGTTGGTAAGGTCCTAAGATTCAACACCGAGGCCTGAAAGAACTTATGTCTGACAACAGGACTCTGAACCATACCACACAAGCAGGAGAAACCAGTTATGGTTTGCAGACAATTTCTACGACTATACCGTACCATATATCTGGCCGCCAAATTCCCCAGACTGTCACCCGCTTGATTTTTATTATATACGGGGCGCAGTTGAGTGAGAGATCAACAAAACCCCTTGTAATACTAATGATGAAGTGAAGGCAAGGATTATGGCAGCATTCACCAACTTAAACAAGGAGTCCGTCGAAGAATGTTGCAAGAGATTCCGAAGTCGCCTGGAGGCCGTGGTTGAAGCCAATGGCGACTTTATTAAATAAACTTACTCTTAATATTTCAAGATATTTTTGTGTAATTTTGGTAAATATATCTATTAATATGTGATGTCAGTGTTATTTTCATTTTTGCGTAATTTGCATGACAATTTATCCATCACGTCTGGGATTATAAGTGTAGTATGCTATGTAAATGAGATACTGCTAATAAAGCAGTACGCCACAGAGAATGCCAGTCATGTCCTCATTTTTTAACAAGAGAAACGTTTACTCCAGAAAGTACGTATGACATTTGATTTCAATATCATTTCTTAAAGAAGAACACTATTCTACACGTGGATGCACTATACAGACGAAAGTTCGACAGTAAAAAATAGAAATATGGGAAAATTTAAAATATAAAATACTGCACTGATTTGAAACGGGCAAAATAGTTTCAGAATGGAAGCCATACAAGATCCAGTGTTAAATAGAATTTCAGACACAATAAAAATAAACAGTTGTTCTATGGTAGAATGACCCTACAAAGAATAAATGCATAAGGTACCTTTAAGGAAAGGCATAATATGCAATGGAGATATTATAATACCATCACAAAGTTTTAAAAAAGAAGTACTAACAGGTGTGCACGGTGATGTACATTTTTGTATAAAAGTGACACAAGTGAGATTTAAATTACCAGCGCGGTGACCAGTATATTCTCGAGATATAAAAGACAATGTAAAATGATGCCTAAAATGTGATGAAATATAAAAACTTTCGGCAAAACAAAATTCACACGTGGCCTAAAGCAAACGAACCATGGGCTTGAATCATGTCCATATTAAAGGCATGGGGTTATTTTCAACTGTAGTAGACACATTTTCAATATGGAACGAAGTAGTTAATGTTGCTGAAAGAAAAGCCATCACTGTTAAACAAATATTAAGAACAATACCTTCAAGGAATCGGGTACCTAAAACTTTGGTCTGAGAAAACGCACCAGAATGTTGCGAGGAAATATTGTGCTCGTGGCTAAAGCGTAATTGTATGCGTCTTTTATAAAACACCACCTAACCACCCACAATCGAATGGAATCGCAGAATCAATGCTGCAGGCTGTGAAAATGAAACTAAATGCATTTTCTCATCTAATAATAATATAGAGAGTTACCCCCTAGTTTACAGTTAAGCTGAAGAACAACACCACATGCTGGAAGATGTGTCTCTCCGCATTAATAAGTTGACAGATTAGAGCTTCTAATGTCATTTTCAATAAGTGAAGCGTATGGTATAAAAAAATACAGAGAATCTAATCCAGAGAAGGCTAACTTTGTAGTACATAAAAAGATGCCAATATGAGGAGAATGAATAAGATTGTAAATAGGTGAGTGACTCTAATGCTGACTACGAAGGTACAACAGATCAAAACAATTATTCCGATCGTTCTGATGAGAAAAGAACTCCCGAATTTGTTGGCAAGGTCCTAAGATTCAACACCGAGGCCTGGAAGAAATTATGGCTGGCAACAGGACTCTACACCATACCACACAAGCAGGAGAAATCAGTTATGGTTTTCAGACAATTTCTACGACTATACCGTACCATATATCTGGCCGCCTAATTCCCCAGACTGTCACCCGCTTGATTTTTATTATATACGGGGCGCAGTTGAGTGAGAGATCAACAAAACCCTAGTTGTAGCATGACCAACAATATGTTTGTCTTCAGTATTAGATAGCGCTAGAAAGCAGAACTTTTTTTTATATAAATAGTAATCGTTTTTCTTATGTTGAAAAGAAAAGGACACAACAGCAATACTAACAAAAAATGGACAAAATGTACGAGCCAATGCGGATCAATTCAGAAGAAGAATGGAACCTGAGGATATTGAAATGGGCGAAGAATCTGAAGGTGAGGACGATGAAGGGGAGGATGGAACAAATGCATCCAGTAATGAAACTGAACAATTTGTGGGTGATAATGACCAGACATCTGACGAGGTGTCGAAAGAGGAAAATGTACACAGACCTAGCACCCCCCCATAAGTATAAATCAAGATACACACCAAGAAAGCAAGTTTGGATTCCCATGAATAATTAGAAGTCAAAGATCAACGGAAGGCATAAAGCAATTTCGGTTCAGTGAGGTGTAGGGTTGCATGTAAATGAGGTACTGCTATAAAAGCAGTACGCCACAGCGAAAGAGGGTCGAGCTACCAACTGTTGACCTGACATCGTCTATTCCAGAGAATACTATCCTTCATGACAGTATGATTTTAACTTTCAGTGTTTGTATTTGTGTGAGTTTATCTATGTGTGTATGTCCATGCGTGTGTGTGTGAGAATTATCAACTCCTTCATTTTCGTTAATCTATTATGGTACATGTATTTATTAAATTACATACTTTTGTTTTTTTTTTGTCAAGAAAATGTTCTAAATGATAAAAGAATCTATCTGTATTCCCAAACTTATTCAAACGTATATTGAGAATACACTATTTACATTATTCGGACTATTGTCCTAATCATACGCATGTTGTACACTCCGGCCTTCTTCAGGTGGTTGGAATGTCGAACTGAACACTTTATTTCGCTCACTGGGGTAGACTGTTCTAGTTCCATGTGCCATGTCTAATGGATGTCAGTTATCTCCTGTTAATTCCCCTCTGAAAGTTCTCCCATGCCTTAAACAGGTATTGAACTCACACTCTTTGGGTCCTATCATTGGATCTAACTAACGCACTTATCCACTGTGCCATGTGACCTTGAGAACATCTGTGTATATATGAATGTCTGGGTATTATAAACCTAATGTCTTCAGCAGCCATTTTTTATAAAGTGCTCATATTGCAATTTTTGCTGTTATCATTTCAATTTTTTTAACATGGTCACTAAGATGATAGTTCAAATAATGTAAATAGTGTACATGATACCTCATCTCAGAAATATAGATATATTGAGAATATTTCTTTTGTGTCAGTTCCTCACCAGTTTGGATGATAATCTACAATTTGATGTATCTATTTCTAAATGATTTTAACGCATCGCTGTATTTTAACAATATATTTATTGTTTATCATTGGCGTTTTTACAGACTTCTTTTCGGTATTGAATATATATTTTCATAAAAATTGTAATTGAAAAAATAATTCGACCTATGAATCCTTTTTTGCTTTTTCATAATTATCCTTATAATTTCTTTATTTCGCTTACTTTCCTTTGTCTTCCAATAACAGCCATGTTCACGATTCAGGGTCCAATGTTTTAAAATATCATGTTTGTTTATTGTGTTAATATTTTCCTGCAATATTCGGTATATTCTCACCAGGGAAATTAGCAAAATCAGGGAAGAATCTCTTGAATCAATTGTACCTGCACTGTTTATATTATCTGATTATTTCTCTTATTTCCTAACAAAATTCATACCTTTTAATGCATTTTGAATTGCATACAGTCTGTTATATTGGTTTTAACGATAGTATGATATATTACAAAAGTGTTGCATTACATATATATAATAATGTTTTGTTCTCGGTTCCAACTGCGAGGTGAGCAAGCTGATCTCTGTTGCCGAATCATTCTTAATTTTTTTTTCTGTTTCTTCAATACCAACACAGTTAGTATTTGGTTTATATTGTAACTATGCTGAGCAGAAATTATGAAGCAAAACCGATAAACTGCCAACCATGAGAACTGGACACCATTTATTCCCTGTGAATAGTTCCGGATTATAATGTAATTTCCGCTTTCTTTAACGGTAACTAATGTTATAATGTTTATCCCTCAGCTACTTTGAGTTGATTCTCCAAATTTAGCGCTTTTCGACCACTGAACACCTCACCAATGGCATAGCCTGGAACTCAGCCGAACAGAAAACAAGACCCCTTTACAAAAAAAAAAAAAAAAAAAAAATCTGAGAGAGTCAATCATTCATGAAATAACTGAAAAAATTATAGCACTCGGTGCAAAACTATTTGAGTTGAATATTGACAAGACTTTCTGCTGTTTAGTCACTATCAATAGCTATCAGGTGTTATTATTTTCTAGAAAATGCAATAAAAATAAGGATAATAATAATAATAATAATAATAATAATAATTATTATTATTATTATTATTGGATTGTTATGAATAATCGAGAGTGGCCTCCCCTTTTTTGTTACTCTCCTCTTTGAGAGAGCTATATCTGTTTACTGGGACTATTAGAGGACACTATACGCGAATCTTTATTCTTAGTTGAATAAAGCTTTCTTAAAGCCAACATCTGCGTACTTTTATCATTACAGTGATATTACCAGAAGTGACAGGAGGTGATATCGTCTCAAAATAAAATATATCATGTATTGAACGCTCGAATAATATTTAATTTGCCTTTTAATATTACCAGTAGCATAAACTAATGTCATATCTAACTGCCTCAATATATCTTTCATGTAGAGTGTCTAAAGTTAATCTGCTATCGATTGTTTAACTTGAACCCTACTTATAATTCTACTAGAAATAAATTGTATAAGATCGCGCTGTTCGGTGAATCTGATTTGCAAATCTTCCTTGTTTATTCGAAGTAATTTGATGCTATTGAAATTCTCTCCAATTTCGGTTATTTTTGTCGATTTAAACAAAATGTCCCTCTCCTCAACTTTTTTTCCGTTTTCCTGTCGATTTTTTTCTAATTCAGATGATGTTGGTCGGACAAACAAATACTAATATTTACCCGGTTTATTGACAGGCTTAATAAAAGCAATAACTGGTGTAATTTTTACAGATCGCGATAGCTAATAGGGAGATGTGATTAAATATACATTAATTTTTAAAAAAATATTCATTATTATTATTGTTTATGTAATAAGCATTATAACATAGCACAAATAGTTATATTCTGGAAAAAAGAATTTTTGACAATATATGCATCTTTACGTATTTATGGTCATTTTTTAAAATTTTATCACAAACGATATTCTTGTACATGCAGTTATTGATAATATTGTACATTAATTACTAACTTTTTTAATTAATAACTATTTCTAATCAGTTGTTGATATTTTTAGCTATATGCTGATGTGTTAAAATTTTGAAATAATGGAATAATTTAAATTTAAATTTCCTCTCTCTGATAGATGTCGCTATCTGTTTATTCAGTTATTATTATTATTATTATTATTATTATTATTATTATTATTATCTTTGATTTCTGGCGTTTACACATTTCTTTCCGGGTCTCGCCCAGGGACCTAAGGTTAGAAATGGCATCATGACACTTTTCACTGACAAAAAAAAATTACATAGATAAAGCCCTTCGTAAAGTGTTGGCTGTACTTGTCAGAACAATTTTTTGTATCTTCTTGAGGCATGGACTTCCAGGAATCCCTTCAATTAGTCTACTGCAATCTTTTCCAACCAGTACTAGGGCTCCAACTACAACAGGGATTGTTGATGTTCCCATATGCCACATTTTCGAGATTTCTATTTCAAGGTCCTTGTATTTTGACAGCTTTTTGAATATCTTCAAAGATACATTGTAGTCAGCAGGGACTGCCATATCAATAAGGATGCACTGTTTTTGTTTGTGATCTTTAATAAAAATATCTTTGGTTGGCTTTGATTGTTCTGTCAGTGTGTATTGTGTAGTCCCATAGAATTGTAACAGGTCCTATCTCCGTAACCAGGTCTGGGTGGTGTTCATACCATTTTCTTTCAGTTTCCTTCCCGTAGAAGTTGCAGATTTTCCAGTGCCGATATTGGCCCACTCTGTCATGCCGGGTTTTATATTCAGTAGGTGCCAATATCGTGCAACCTGATACAAGATGATTTATCGTTTCTGGATATTTATTACAGAATCTGCATTTTGGGCTGACACAATATTTTAATATATCTACTTGATAATTCCTAGTTAGCAAGCATTGGTCCTGTGCAGCAAGGATAAATCCTTCAGTTTCAGCTTTCAACCCTGCACTATGTAGCCACTGATGAGTACGGGTTTTGTCTACGTCAGCTTGTTTGGTACGGGCAGAGTATTGGCCATGAAGCGGTTTATCTTGCCATCGCTTCTGTATCTGGTCGGTTGCATTCGTCTTTGCTGTCTTTTTTAAGTATTTTGCAGTTTCAACCGGTGTATTGTGCTGTACTTGCATCTCTAAGCCCATTTGAAACTCCATTTTGAATTTGTTGGCTTATTATTATTATTATTATTATTATTATTATTATTATTATTATTATTATTTATGCATTTTCAGTAAAAAAAAATCTGATAGCTATTGCTTGGGACCAAGTAATGGTAAATCATTCTTAGAAATTCAGTACCGTCTCCTCAATATTCATGCCGAATAGAGCTTCAAAGATTCCTGAAAGTTCTTTTAAATTATTCCTTGAATAACTGACTCTCAAACGTGTCTTGCAAAGGTGTCTGCGTATCTTCCTAATTCTCCAATTCTAATAGCAACCATCGTCAACTTTAAACTCCACATATACGTGGCTATCATGTAAACCATTAAATATTTCTCTTTTCCATACAAATTCATATTCACCATCTAGTTGTATTGTAATTTTAGTCTAGCTCCAAATTCTAAGAAACAAAATAAACTAGGATTTAATCCTCTGACAACTGCAGCAGTTAGCAATTTTTTCTTTGCATGTTTATTGTAAATAATGAAAATTAACGTGTTCTCAAACTCGCTGGATCCTATTTACCAATTAGAACATAAAATGGAATATCGTTTACATCACTAATATATAGTTGCAACAACCTTATTAAAATATGGCGTCAACCGCTCATTAAATTCTAGAATCAATTACCACATTAACATATTATTAAAATCTTGTATGAATTAAAATATTAAATTTTGACATTTTTTCACCTTTAGAAGTATTGTCTGATGAACCAAGTAAAATTCATACCCTTGGGGAAATAAATTATAACCAATGGACCATTAAGATTGTCTGTTTTCTATTTAAATTGAATTAATAATTGCTTTTATTTTGACATTAAGCTCTCTGCATTAGAACCTCCATACGGATAACCAAACTTACTTAACTATATATATATATATATATATATATATATATATATATATATATATATATTATATATTAGCACTTTAAAATCTTCTTACAACATTAACATTTTTGTCAGTCCCTACATTAATATCTTCTGTCAATTACATTAACATTTTGTATCAGTCTCCACATTAAAATTTTCTGGAAATTACCACATGTAAATGTTTTATGAGTCTCCACATTAATATCTTCTTGAATTTACCGCATTTAAATTTTGTATCAGTCTCTACATTAAAGTCTTCTTCCAATTACCACATTAACATTTTGTATCCTCCATATTAAAATCTTCCGGCAGTTACCGTATTAAAATTATGAATAGGTTTCTCCATTAAAATCATATATCAGTTGCCACATGGGCACCACCAGGTGGTGTAATTGTTAGCAAGCTTGTCTCTCTAGAACAATTACGACTGAGTAGTGTGTTCGATCCTAACTGGGTACCCCATATTTTAGGCCTTATGCCACATCTAAGCTACGCTTGGAAAATAACTATATCAATTTGCACATAAAAATCTGATATCACTCACTGCATTAAAATCTTGTCTCAATTACGAAAGGATACATAAAACCTGCTATAAACACATCTCCTGAAAATCTTTCTTTATTTCACTACTGATTCAAGTTCTGTCTTTTTTAATCCTTTCCAAGTGTGTCTATAATTATCGATGTTACGATTGTTTCAAAGTCACCATCTTAGTTCTCGAGCCGCGTTCTGATATTTATTCAAATTTTACATTACGGTATTTACTAAGTATTGCTTAGCACATCAAATGCGAATTATGTTAAGGAAGAATGTATTCCGTCAATTTTTTAATGGTGAATATTTTAAGTAATTCTTTTATGTGCGATGTTCTATTAGGACGTGGATGATCAACTTTGCATAACTTCTTGTGTTCTCAACGACCCTTTAAACTGCCTCTTTGGCGCTGACACCTATTTTCCAAATTTATACGTTCGGTTATTCTATGCAACTTCTGCTTCCAATATACGATGTGAGCGTTAAAATGTTCCAACCATGTTCTAATTAAGTTACCCAGAGATTTCAGTGATCTATTTCTGATTGTTCGTATGAATGTCCTTGTTCTCATTTTATTTTATACTTCCATGTTAGTTACATTTTGTAGGCACGGTGGAGTAATGGATAGCGGCTTGGATTGTGGAATCGGAGAGCCGAGTTCGAATTCCAATCGAATCCATTACATTCACTTACGTGTTAATACCCTTGGGAAAAGTATGAATCCTCTTCTTCTCCCTCCAGCAATGGGTAAATAGCAGAACAGACTAGATTCTATAGCCTTGGATGGCAACTGGAAAACTCTGAATTCAAAACCTGCGGAGGGTCGATTGGGGACCTTGTAGCACGTAGTGCTCCAGGTCTCTGTAATCGGCCCTTCAAAAAGTGTGGATGGTCCTGCACGAAACCTTCACCACTATAATTAAATCTCATGTGCTATACATGCGGGTTTGGGGACCGCTTGTGAATTCCGAATTCCCATGAAACTCCAATATCGGTGAATGCCGTTACAGGTACAGGTTACATTTTCAGTCCATGGTATTCTCAGCATTTTTCTCTAAAAGCACATGTTTCTCGTTTCGGGTCACTTTTTTTATTAGTAATTAAATAGCGTAAGATTTCAAGATTAAATCAAGGTCGAGACTGTAGAGCGGATGAAGGAAAGTTTTCCTGCCCATCTCTTTCAACAAATAAATTTATTGCATAGCGAGCTTCCAAATTGTCTTCACGTCCAGGTTGCATTCTACAAACGAGTTAGCTGCGAACAACGGTGTTTACAATTGTCTGTTCAATTCGTGGTTACAGCTGTTTCTTTCGATCTGGAATGACAAATGTTGGTAGGACATTTTATTAGATGTATATTAATAATATACTAAAATTACAATAATCTGTCATACACTATGCTATGCATGAGATTACTTATTACGTAGTAGTTAAGCACTCTTTATATTGTTTCTAATATAATTTCTGTCTTTATGTTTTGCTTCGATTCTAAAAGGAATCTTTTGCAGTTCCAGTATGTTTACGAATGTCACATTTTCTGTAGTCTGATTTTCGAAGCTTGCACCTTTCGTTAGGATCAATAACATCGCGGAATCTTCTTTGGATTTTGTCAAGAATCTCTGAATACGTAGAAGTACCAGATCAGATGTAATAGCAATATTCAATGCATGGATTAATTGTAGAATGATAAAGATATCAGATAAATTCTGAAGTGAAAAATTGTTTAGAAGGACAAGTGAACCCAATTTTCTTACAACAGATTTAGCAATTGATTCAATATAATTGTTCTCCTTCTTAAAAATAGAATACTGAGTAGCTTTATTATCAGCCATGCTGATGGAAGGCTAAAAAGATATCTTTAAATCAAGTAGAGGAGAGTAATTTCGCTTGGGAATCTTTAAAATTAACAAACTATTTCTTTCCCAAATTAACAACAGATTGAATGTCTCTGTTGAGTTAAGCTTCCAATTTGACCTTATCAAATCTCTCAGACTTACCATTTAGGCAGGAATAAACAGGATAGTTACCGAGAGGAGATGTGATTACATTGGAAAAGTTGTTGAGGAAAATGAGTGTTACAGACTGGGGTCAGCAGAGGTAGCCATTGGTCAGAATGCGTTGTGGCTGAGGTAATCTGACTGTGATGGATTGCCTTTTTATAAGTTCGAATATAAGGCCAAAACGGCGGGAAGTCAGCAGAGGTAATTTGAATTGTCGATAGTCTTCCTAAAATCAAGTTTGATAGGCATGCTAAACCCGCTAAGCTAACGAGTAGGCATGCGTTTCTCTGAAATTCTTCCTTCAATTTCCCGCTAGAATCGAGGCAGTCCTTGTCCTTCTCGTATAATAAAACAAATAATAAAGCGATAACTATCATTCGTTGATACAATCTATGAAGTAGATTTTAGGCTCGGAGAGGATGCATCCAGTGATGACATGAATACAAAGTTAGAAACAAAGTAGAATGGAGCCATAGAGCACACCGGCATTAGCGTAAAATAATGGCAAGTGTACATCATTTAAGTTTCACTACCAAAATGTTTAATATTTTACACTAGCAGCATGGCCCGGCATTGCCCGTGCTTGATTCAAAAATCGTACGACTCATACTGCAAACGCTATCACTTGACTTAAAATATTTTTGCCCTTCCTTGCATTTAAAGGAGTGTCCTTTACCGTGCTGATGTTGCTACATGCCTTACTTCTTGCCTATCTCACACTGCGAATTTTTTCTAAGCTTTATACTAAACATTAAATCTGTTACGAAAAAAGAACTAAAGAAAATGAACACAAAAGGATCAGCTTTAAAAAAAGGACTCGTAACTGGAAAAGCCGAATGAAAAAAGAATGTTAACAACAAATACTATTTCACACCCAACCCAGTTCTGCGGAATTAGAATCAAGATTGAGTCTAAGCAAGCGAATGAGGCAATTGGAGTAAAGTGCCACGCAGATTTAAATTTTTCCCACTTGTGACGAATGCAGCTATCGTTTTTGTTTTTTTGCATGCTAGCATGCTAGTTAACTTTCGTGTCAGTCAGTTGTTTGCTCTCACGCTGGCCAATAGAATCTTCCTGCCTATTCGTGGCAGCCAGCTATAGGCTCTCACTTTGGCCAGTAGAAGTTGGCCGCAAACTACAGGAAAACCGCCGTAGAAGCATGAAAAAATCGATTATTTCCACTTTCGATGGGAGTTGAGAAATGCAAAGTCAGTCTTGGCCTTCCCTCTAACTTGGAGCATGTGCATGTAAATTTTGGTGCAAATCTGTCAAAAATTGCGGCCGTGCATTCGTTACACACACACACACACACACACACACACACACACACACACACACACACACCCTGCCTTTTATAGATAGAGATTTTATTCTGTTCAAAACAGCTTTTGATACTGGTTTATTGCATTAATTTCCTTTTTAATGCATTTTGTTAAATTAGTGAAATAAATCAAGTTTTTTTTTTCAACCAAGATCTGTCTTGTCCCGAAAGAAAAACACTGTAGAAATAATAGAGAAAACATAACATTGAAATGTTTAAGGATTTTTCTTCAAGCAATTTCACATTGAAATTAACTTTCAATTTTTTCTCTTGTGGATTGTAAACAAAAAACGAGGTGTATTTCATGAGTTTTAAGACATTTTCATCAGAGACATTTATGATTTCAAAGCAGTACAAAATTCTAAGCTTCTTCTATGTACAATCCTCTAACTTCAATGTATTTGCAGCGATCGATGTGTAGATCCAATGGATGTCATCCTAAATGAAGGTGGCCAGGAATCATTTCACAACTTCCTTCATATCCTTGACTCTACACCAACTGCCAATGAGGTAATGCTCCATCCTCTGTAACAAACAAAAGTCAAAGTGATCAAGTTCTAGACTGTAGGACGGGTGAAGGAAGGTTTTCCTGCCCATCTCTTTCAACAAACAAATTTATTGCATAGCGAGCTTAAAAATTGTCTTCACGTCCAGGTTGCATTCTACAAACGAGTTAGCTGCGAACAACGGTGTTTACAAGTGTCTGTTCAATTCGTGGTTACAGCTGTTTCTTTCGATCGGGAATAACAAATGTTGGTAGGACATTTTATTAGATGTATATTAATAATATACTAAAATTACAATAATCTCAGCTACTTCTGGAATGTACCTGGTTTCTTTGACTAATTGCAGAAACAAAGACAATGATGCATAAATCTCAAAGATATTCAATCATTTTTTAATAAGAGACGATCACTAGAACGTTTTACATTGATATCATGCTTCCTATAATAATTATATATATATATATATATATATATATATATATATATATATATATATATATATATATATTAATTCCATGGTTCTTCAGGACATAGATGTTCTTGGAAGTGCATATAAACCGTTTCTGGTAATCGCCAGGATTTCATAGGAAAGATAAAGGAGTAGTTTTCTGTTGACTTGCCATCCCCTGTTTCGCCTTGACTTGGTGCCACCCAAGATTAAAGGTCAGCATATACCCTGGTATTCAACGTATTATTGGGAGAGAACAGATGGCGTCATGCTTTTCGAAAGGGCAAAATTATCAAATTGACCCCAAATAACTAGTCCGTTATTTGATCTCGGCTCACAGCCTTCATTTCAAGTTCACTAATCGCCACGGCACTTGTGCGTCCAAAATAGTAAAATGAATACTTGCATTATTTACATTATTCAGACTCTTATCATCATCTTCATTGACCGCTCCGGCCTTCTTCAGGTGACTCGAATTTCGGATCGAACCCTTTAATTCGTCCACCGGGGTAGATTGTTCTAGTTCCACGTGCTATGCCTCTTCCTGATGTCTTAGTAATCTCCCTTTAACTCAAATCTCCAAGACGTTGGTTAGATCCACTGACTTGACCCAAAGAGTTGTGAGTTCAGTAACAGGCCACAGCAGTGGTGAACCAAGAACTTCCAATCACTCGAAAACCGGAGCGTACAATGACCGAAACGTTGTGAATATGGCAATGAAGATGAGGAGAACAGTCCGAATAATGTCAATAATGCAAGTAATCGTAATACCTCATCTCAGAGGTATAAACTGATATTGAATCTAATAAAGGTATAATTTATAATACAATGTTAAATATTCAATAACTAATCAATGTTTTTTCTTTCTTTTTCTTTTTTTATCTACAATTGTACTTCAAGATAAAAACTAACAAGATCAGATTGTCTTTCGTTTTTTACACGAAGTAGTTACTGGCGATATTACCTCGCACGTGCCTGGTAATGTAATCATGTCAGAGTTGCGTCTGTCTGCTTTCTATTTAAATTGAATTAATAATTGCTCTGATTTTGATATTGAGCTCTCTGGATTAGAACCTCCTTGGGATTATCCATTGGGATAAAAAAAAAAAAACTCATTTTCATTATATATATATATATATATATATATATATATATATATATATATATATATATATATATAGATAGATAGATAGATAGATAGATAAACCTGGTGAGCCAGACAAACCTACCCAGGTTTCACCTAAGCGGATCGTCAGGAAAGCTGGCTTTTTTTCGACAGACTTTCATGTTCCTGGCTCTTTCTTTTTTAAAACCTTTTTTTTCCTCGAGATTGATTTGATTATTGACAAATCAAAAATTGAAGGTTTTTCGAAACGAGAATAGTTACCTATATTTGTATTTATATATATATATACCCATAAGGATTACCAACTTGATATATATATATATATATATATATATATATATATATATATATATATATATATATATATATATAATAAGAGGAAATATCAAATATCATCGGCATATAACATATATTGACGCTTGGATTTATAATGTATTACTAATGCAGCAACCCAAATGTCCATGGTATGTAAAAATAAATATTATAGTTCATCGTATTTTCATATTCTTTGAGAGGTAATACTAGCAGGTAAATTCAATATGTTCGTATCACAGACATTACTCTGCAAAACAAAGTATTCTACTACGTAATTGAGAGGTAATACTAGCAGGTAAATTCAATATGTTCGTATCACAGACATTACTCTGCAAAACAAAGTATTCTACTACGTAATTGAGAGGTAATACTAGCAGGTAAATTCAATATGTTCGTATCACAGACATTACTCTGCAAAACAAAGTATTCTACTACGTAATTGAGAGGTAATACTAGCAGGTAAATTCAATATGTTCGTATCACAGACATTACTCTGCAAAACAAAGTATTCTACTACGTAATTGAGAGGTAATACTAGCAGGTAAATTCAATATGTTCGTATCACAGACATTACTCTGCAAAACAAAGTATTCTACTACGTAACATCGCTCTAACTACATCACTAGTAATCAACAAAGAGCATTAATTCTTATATTGACCACACTTGCACCACACTCTCCCTTGGGTTGAATTGTCCTTTATTAAAATTTAGTGTAATTCGCACACATAGAAACCAACATATCACAGTAACCAAAATAATGTTAACATAAGACATTTTTTTCATAGAAAAAATGCCACCTCTTAATCATGCCATCAAAATATTATATGTGGGACTCAAAGGAAAAAAAGATTCAAAACAATAAATAAACTTTGGTAAGTTAACACTGATTTAATGGCAAGTGTACAAAAAGATCGATCTATCTATCTATCTATCTATCTATCTATCTATCTCTCTCTCTCTCTCTCTATATATATATATATATATATATATATATATATATATATATATATATAAAGTGTAGGAGAACGAACAGTAAGATTACAGCGTTCAAAACATTAAATTAAAGACAGTGCTCAATACACAAATTAGAGGCGTAAATATTTATTCATCTTATGTAGTGTTGCATTACAATATGCATATATCCACTACAGAATTGTACATTTTTGTTTCCACGTGAAAAAATTTATGAAAATTTCCAAAGAACGGAAGTGGAGGATATCTGCCTCGATAACTTTATTTCTGAATAAAAACTTTTAGGAACACCGTGATTCCACATCTGATAGGAGGTCTTAAAAAGTTTTCTCCTTCTTGACATTGAAACAAATATGTGCAATTTTGTAGTGGATATGTGCATGTTCTAATGTAACATTGCATAAGTTGAATATATATATATATATATATATATATATATTATATATATATATATATACTTCATGCTTTTTGTACACATATTTGTTAGATTACCGAAAAATATCATATATGGCTGTATAAATGCGAAATTACACATACGCACACATAAATATACACAGAGGTGCGCACACACACACACACACATACACATATGTATATAGATGTGAATAAAAGCTTATGGGTTATGGAATATTATCATTTGATTTCTAAATCACATATTCACGGAAAATAAAGAAAAATAATGTTATTTGTTGGACAAAAAAAAAAAGAAGCGAAAATCAATGTTTTACCACCCAAGTGAGCAAGGTCTTTTACGTGAAAGGAAAACTGGCTGACCCAGGGCAGGTAGTTAGGAAATGGACATGAATCTATATTCAAAGGGCCGTTTCAAATTTTTTTTGTTTGTTTTTGTTTGTTTTTTTTTTTGTTTTTTTCACTAATGGGTCTCCTATGGTTAGAATGGAGATTCGGTGCCAAATGTGTCAACGGCAAAAATGGAGAAAGAAGCAAAAAATTTAAAATAACTCGGGAATAAATAAATGGAGAAAAACATAGAAGAAAATAAAAGAAGCAAAAAGAAACAGAAAAACAAATAAGCCTCTTCACCTGAAAGATTTTTGAAAAAAAAAGATCTTTTTCTCTTCCTTTTCAAATACGAAAACTATGGCATTTCTCACACAGACAAATCTGCGCAGAACTTTCCTTGCCGAAATATTAAACTAGTAATGGCATTCTGTGTAATAGGAGTTTATCAGTTTTATTTTGTAAATTTTGCGAGGTTTTCAACGTATTCTCAGCTTTCTTTAATCCGCCAACCTTCTTTCACAAATATTCGTGACAGACAGTTCAAATGAAACGATTCGTACAATTTAGAATCTCCAATCATGGCAGTCAAATAAGATTATCTGTACGGCTGTAATATTAAAAGCAAAAATAAATAAAATGAATATTCCTCCGAAAAATACCGTAATTCCCCATGTATAATACGCCTTCAACCATAATATACACACCTAAAATTGAACTGAAAGTTGGGGAAAATGCTTCTACTAATGTATAATACGCACCCCTTGTTTGATAATCAAACACTATAAATTGTACCTCTCCAATTTGATTACGGTCAGCATTTGCTACTGTTATTTTAAAAAAAATGATTATTAAACATAGAATAATGTTATTCAAATTTAGTTTTATGATAATTCTTATTTTTTTTTTACGTAAATTTTTTAAAGATTTTTTATAGCAGTACATAATACGCATCCCTGATTGTGCTTATTATTTTTTTCGGAAAAATGCGTATTATACATGAGGAATTACGATATTTATTTGAGAACCGTATTGTTTATATAATATATACCTTATTTTTTCTGACATGAAAACATAAGTTTATTTGATTGTGTTAGTAAAAGTCATTGTTTAATTATGTACAAATATTTAAGATATGTTATGGTCACGCGCATTAACATCGTAAAGAAAATCAGATTATTTTAAGATAACAAATTTCAAATGCATACTAATAAAATTTTATCTGGAAACATATAATGAATTATATAGAAACATTTTATAATAAATATTAATTAATTAATTAATGAAATATCTTATTCAGATTATCCCTCCTTTAGTTAACTAGTTATCACGTATGTTACGCCCTGCCTAATCTTTATGAATGTTTGATCGAATGGAAAGACGGGTGGTAAGGACGTATTCTGGCCGAGTGTTTAGGTTTAAAAAAACGCATGTCTTCTGGTATATTTATCCCACAGCAAAAATGGCGGACTCGATGTTTAAATTCCGGGTAATAAAACGATAAAGTTTCATAAAAACTATATGTATAAAAATAAAAAATGAATATGTATTAACAAAACAAAGGTATACATAGACAATAAAATATTGCTGCGTGTTACAAAATGAAAATAAATTCAGTCAGTTATGTGCCATGCGTGATTCATAACTGTCGAGGCAGATTTTTCCCGTAGTAGATTGCCATTTCTTTCTTTGGTAGGCCAGTTGCCATCAAAGGCTATAGAACCTGGTCTGTCCTGCTATTTACCCATAGCTGGGGGGCGAAGAAGATGATTCATACCTTTCCTAAGTGTTTTAGTGCATGCCTGCTTGCATGCATGTTCGCATGTGTGCGTTCCCCAGTGTGAAAACGTTTTCCTCGTTCAATATATATCTTAGCGTCACTGAATGAAACAGGTAAAAGAGAACGGCAGGGAAGGTCACTGCCTATTTTTAAGCTTAAGTGGCGTCCCCTAGCGGCGATTATTTTAGGAAAGTAAGTGGGGTAAATCCAAAGGAAAACGGACTATATATAAAAATGGACTCTCCCGTCGGTTCGACGTATGAGGATCTGCCAGCTTATTGATTCATTTATGAAAGTTTATGCGCTAATCTTAAGTGGCATTTAAGACCCGCTAGTGATTTACAAAGGAGGCCACATATGGAGCAAGTGTGAGGATTGTGAGATGAGATCACTGTTAGCTTGTTTGGCCTTTTAGATCTTGCTGTTGCGTCTTGAAGATGATTCACACAAGCAGACTGAAAATTGCTGAGTCCACTAAAGCACGTTGATCTCCATTCTACCCGCTCCAAATCTAAGCGCTCAAGGGTGTTGTGTGGTATATTAACTGCTGACAAGTTGCTTAGCCCTGATCTAACTGGCTGTACATTAGGAACTTGGGTATCTATATATACATATTATGAAATGGAAATAGTTCGACAATTATTTTAAGGTATTTTTATGTTTATACATTCTTTTTATAGATACAAATATTTAAGTAAATGCTCTGTTTATAATAAACAGTACTAACAACATTTACCGGCCTCAATGTCCGAGACATTTTCAGAGAAAATATTCGTCCTCCGACAAGAATCGAACCTGTATCCTATACGGAACCGTCATATAGCCTGGCATGCATTTCCTGATTTCGCCACAGAGGAGCCTTTCGGTTAGCAAGGTTGATTTTACTGTTTTTAAACTACAATTTTCCATGATTTTCCCATGTACATTCACATCTGCTCGATGCGTATTCAAATGTAAACAAATGACGTCACAGATTATGAAATGGACAAAGACCAACAATTATTTTGAGACATTTTTATGTTTATACATTTTTACATTTTTATGTTTATACATTCTATTTATAAACAGCATTAACAACATTTACCGACCTGAATGTCCGACAAATTTTCATAGAAAATATGCGTCCTCCGAAAGGATTGGAACCGTTATCCTATACGCAACCGTCATATAGCCTGACCTGTTTTACCGATTTCGCCACAGAGGAGCGTTTAGGTTAGCAAGGTCGATTTCACTCTTTTTACTAACAGAAACGCACCTTTGTGGTAAAAGAACGTCAGGCTATATGACGGTTCCATATAGGATGCAGGTTCGATTCCTGTCAGTGGAAGCATATTTTCTATGACAATTTCTCGGACATTCAGACCGGTAAATGTTGCTAATACAGTTTATTATAAACAGAGAATTTACTTAAATAGATATATCTATAAAAAAAGTATGTATAAACATAAAAATGTCTTTATATATATATATATATATATATATATATATATATATATATATATATATATATATATGTTGAAAAATTGAGATATAACTGTATATATATGCAAAACACCATATTAATAAAAGTCATTTACTTTGAGGAAGAGCCTCAAGGAAGGAAACGTGCAAAATGGTCTTCAGATTCACCAGTTCTAAACTTCATGGTAAATCCCGCCATGACACGTACATTGTAATCAACCACCCTCATTCTGTTGGTATTCCATTGATGAGATATAAATCCATCTCCTCCTTCGAACCGCCGCTTTGTGGAACTAACTCCCAAGAGGATGCTTCCCGATAACTAAAATCTTAATCTGTTTAAATTTACTCTAAACCATTATCTTCTCCTGACATACCAATGTATGTGCCTCTTTCAACTTACTCTGTAAACCTCAAAATCCCGTGGCTACGGGGCCTTGTATAGGGTGAAAATTATTGCAAAAATATTCATTTTATTAAATGTGTGTGTGTGTTTGTGGTCATGTGCGTGTTGTGCGAGTCTGGTCGTATGAGCACGAATGCTTGTGCGTGTGTGTGTTAAGGACAATTTCATTTTATCACTATTTCTTCCATTGATGTTCATCAAACGTTTATAAATGTCTGTATACAAACACACACAAACACTCAGATAGATAGATAGATAGATAGATAGATAGATAGATAGATAGATAGATAGATAGATAGATAATGACGAGACTAGCATAGATAGATAGATAGATAGATAATGATGAGGCTTGTATCGATACATAGGTAGATAATGACGAAACTGGCATAGATAGATAGATAGATAGATAGATAGATAGATAGATAGATAGATAGATAATGACGAGACTAGTATAAATGCATAGGTAGATAATGACGAGACTGGCATAGATAGATAGATAGATAGATAGATAGATAGATAGATAGATAGATAGATAGATAATGACGAGTAGTATAAATGCATAGGTAGATGAGGACGAGACTGGCATAGATAGATAGATAGATATAGATAGATAGATAGATAGATAGATAGATATGCAGGCAGGCAGTCAAGCAGAAATATATAACCTATACTTAGGCAGCAGGTATTCATTCGAACATATTTTATTCAAATACTCCGACAACGTCTGTCTGTTTAATTTTTTATTTGATTTTTTCGAGTTTTCGCGCCAGCACTCAAACATCCAGATACAATTATAAAGAAATCTGTTCAAAGTTCATGAACTATGGACAGTTTCTTACACGCAAACTGAAAAAAGGCAGTAAAACATTAAACAGACAGCTCTTGTCTGTTGATGTCAGTGAAACATGTTTGAATGCACACGCGCCCACGTACAGACATACGCGAAAACACATACACCCATATATATATATATATTCTGAAGAATTATATATATTTAGAAAAATTCCCACGAAAAGAGACATCTGTCTGGTTTTAAACACACATAGCTCTCTATCAAAGCCTATCCTAAAATTTGTATGAATGCCTGAAGCAAGAATAACCAATTGAATAACAAATGACGATTCCGATTAAAAAAACGACGCAGGAGAATTACACCGTGTGTCTATGTGTTAATGTATAATTGTAAGATAACAACTTGCAGAGGAATTTTACAAATCGTTACCAAGTCGAAGAATTCTAGTGAAGGTACAGTGTGAATATAAATAAAGCTTGTATAAATATAATTGTATATTAATTCAATGAAATTATTTCCATTAAATATTTTTCTACTATTTAGAACATTGTTTCTCGGACTTTTCGAGCAAGAGCATACCTCGGAGCAAATAAAAATATCACCGCATACTTAAATTTTTTAAAGGGTAAATATTTAAATATCATGAAATAAAACCAAGGATTCAAAACATCTGTCAGTTATGTGCCATGCGTGATACACGAGGCAGGCTTTTCCTCCGCAGTAGAATGCCATTTTTTCTGGTAGACCACTTGCTATCCAAGGCTATAGAATCCGGTATGTCCTGCTATATACCCATAGTATTCAAACTCGGCTCTCCGATTCCTCAATCTGATCTGCTATCCGTTAATTCGACCGTGATACACAGACACAAATATAAACTTTATTTAAATGTTACGATTTAATTATTTCAGCAGGTAATTTAATATGAAACCTGTGCCTGGTTTTTAATATAATGCAAGAATAGTGAAAATAATTATTTGAAAAAATGTATAATTATAATTCATTTGTTGAAATACTAACGCTGTACCATTAATATTTTACACACTCATATATGTATGCCGTGAAAATATTTTGCGGCACATTTTTGAATCACCGCGTTAGAAAATGGCTGACGTATCTATGGTGTCGGCATTTTAAGATGAGAATTTTTCATTATAGGATTTTTAATTTGGATAGGAGTTGGTCTTTTATACTCTCCAGGCATCTTCAGCTATGGCTTGTACTCGCTAAATTCTTCAGAATTTTAAGTCTAAAATTTTATTCAATTCTCGGATTACATTGTTCTCAATACGATTTCGATTCTTATAGATTATCTTGCATGGATTAATAATCTCCATCTTAATCCCCTTTCGGTCATTTCTTCCCCTGAACCTAGTCCTGTAGATAAGCAATATCCAGTAGCATGGCCTCTGATCGGGGAGATTTTGAGGAGCTTGTAACCACCTCTTTATTGCTGGTGTTCCCAGGTCAATCCTGACCCGGGGGAGTAGCACGTGTTAGGGTCCTAGTTGTGGGAAAATAAGTGACCCCGCGCGCGCGCAAAAATATAAATCAACATAGCAAAATGATTCTAAAAATTATTTATCACAACGTTTCGGCCGTTGTACGCTCCGACTTTCTTCAGGTGGTTGGAATGTAGAACTGAACCCTTTATTTCGCTCACTGGGGTAGACTGTTCTAGTTCCACGTGCCATGTCTAATGGATGCCAGTTATCAGTTATCTCCTGCTTAATTACCCTCTCCAAGTTCTCCATTGCCTTAACTCGGGTATTGAATATCCACTGTGCTATCTCTCCTTGGGGAATTAATTTCTGGGTATTATTAATCACAAATCAGAAGCACCAAACAAGATGTGACAGAAATATTTGATATTCTTGAAAAATCCAAAGATGATTCGGTAAATTTATTGTTCCTGCCTTGGCATCTCATCTTCAGTCATTGTCTCACCATCGTAATGTAGCTTTCCTTTGCCTCTTCTATAAATATTTTCACAATAACTATTCTGATGAACATTATTTACATTATTCCGAATACTGTCCTCATCTTTGTCGCCATATTCATTACAACGTTTCGGCCGTTGTACGCTCTGCGTTCTTCAGGTGGTTGGAATGTTGAACTGAAACCTTTATTTCGCTCACTGGGGTAAACTGTTCTAGTTCCACGTGCCATGTTTAATGGATGTCAGTTATCAGTTTTCTCCTGTTAATTTCCCTCTGAAAGTTCTCCACTGCCTTAACCGGTTATTGAACTCACACACTTTGCGTCCTGTCACAGGATCTAACCAACCCTTTTATCCACTGTGCCATTATACCCCATCTCAGATATATAGACAGACTCTAAAAATGTATAAAAATGCAAGCAAGACATATTCTGTAAAAAACATGACCAACAATATATTGCTGTAGTGTAATTAGCAGTAATACATTTTATGATGTACAAACTATATATCGAAAAAATACTTTCTTTTTACCAATGAAGCATCAAATTCTGTACAAAATATTTAGATTTTGGCTTTGAATAGACCATGAAAGTCTATAAACCGCTAAACAAAATCAGCCAACCAATAAACATGTATATGTACAAAAGCCGAGTATCATCTACCATGTATTCAATTGTGAAAGCGGAATAAAATATTTTAAAATCGGTATCACCCCAAGTAAGGCAGTAATGCCACTAAAACATAAAGGGTTACGGGGTGCGTAAGAATTAGGAACAGAAACAATAGTGATGAAAAGAAAGGGAAGAGAGTAAGCAGGAGAACAGTAGATAGAGATTGACACTGCATTTCAATTTTTGCGGATTTAAATCGGTTGAAAAACATGGAGCTGGATGGGAGTCCCACAAGCAAGAAGTGCGAGATAAGAAACTGTTAAAATAGAATTTACGGCTACATCTAGCCAGCTCAACTGTAAATTGATTAGATCTCGACACTAGGCACCATAGCGAATGACTCATCCGAACAATTACCATGGAAGTATTTATAGAAAAAAACATAGCAACCTTTATTATTTCAAAGATCCAACGAAAAGTAAACATATACATTTAATGACCCACAAAGAGTTGATATGCCGTTAAACAATCAATCCCATAAGTACGCACACAACAGGACTCGAACTTTGAACTCACAACTGCCAAGCATTCAATTTATTTGAACAGACACAGAGCTCGAGTAAACGCCATTTCATTGATTACTGTTTAATTGTCTGCCATTTCTCAAAATATACGAAGCTCCTATAGCGGTTTGAGTACCGCTTGAAAATATTTCCTCGAAAATGTTAGAATCTTAATAAGTTTATTAGTCATTCGGGAAGCGATATGTTTTAGAAATATACAAGAAATAAATTGTACAAATTTTTTTGTGAAAACGACAAAGCTTTTAAAACACGTTAATGACACAAATGAGAAACTGGAGAGCAGTGTTCGAATTACAATCAAGGTAGTTACATTTACTTTCATTCAAATAACCTAAGAAAAAGGTATGAATTCATCTCTTCTGTCGCCCAGGAAAACTGAAGGGTAGTCTGGAGCATAAAGCCTTTGCTGGTGACTAGTCTAGAAGGAAAACAGTTAATTGAGAGATTTGGGGTCGGTCAGGATATCTTGTCGCAGACCTATCACTGTTACTCCGGATGCAGTAGATGTGGTACCCCTACGATGCTAATGGGTTACGGGAGACGGGATCGTCAATACTTAGTAATGGTTACGAGATTGTCCAAAGAGAAACTAGTTTCAATAATTCCACAGAAAAAATCCATCCACTTACATAGTGGAATCTCCAGTTGTATTCTAATGTAAGGGGGGGGGGAAGTCTAACAGTTTAGTTTTCGAATTCAACTACCACACACGTGACTTCGTATAGTGGTGAAGGCTTGTGTAGAAATAACCACGCCTTACGGAATAACTGATATGGAAATGGAGCATTATACCACGAATTCTGCAAACGGCTTTTATTTCAGATTTCCCTCTCATAGACTAGTTGCCAATAACCAGAACGCTAGGTGCACATATACTCTCTCCCCCTCTCTCTCTCTCTCTCTCTCTCTCTCTCTCTCTCTCTCTCTCTCTCTCTCTCTCCTCTCTCTATATATATATATATATATATATATATATATATATATATATATATATATAATGAAATGGACAAAGTCCGACAATTATATATATATAAATATGTGGCGCAAATTAACAGATTAATAAATTACTATAGTTAATCATATAAAATCGATCGATTTGTAGGTCCATGGATCTTTAAAATTTTGTTAGCAAAGGAATTTCACCATTTTATATCATTAACTGTACTAATCTACTTTTTGTATGAATGATTCATTGGAATATCAATTGAACTGCACTACATATTTGATTTAAAAGAACTGATCCGACGTGCAAATTTTCTGGATAATAGCTGCGACATTACTCTATTTATTGAACAATTTAGTTCATGCCACATTGACTGATAAACTCGTACAACAAAAAGAATTCTCAAATTGACATATTAGTAAAAAAAAAGCAATTTCTTAAATTTTCAAAAAATTCAACTTTAGCGTAGCGACTGCACGCTCCAAAAGTTTGTATCCGTTATCAATAACACATTTAAAAAAAAATAAATATTTCGATTCGCATTATATTTTTTCGCTCGGATGCTACCTGAATTTTACTAAAAACAAAATAATTTCCATGCCTGAAGATGACTCAATGTACAGTTGAAAGTACCTGCGTATTAAAGAGAGATCTTAAACAGCTTATAATTTTTAATATCAAGGACCATAACATTCATCGAGTGATTTGTAAGTTAATGCACCTTTAAAATTTTATTAGCGAAGGGATTTCGCCATTTTATATCATTAACTTTACTAATCTACTTTTTGTATGAATGATTCATTGTAATATATATATATATATTACTAAGAGAAAAAAAACAAGAACAACATCTATTATATACCTGAAGATGTCTGTAGGAACAGACGAAAGCTTGTAGTAAAAATAACAACTAATACGGCAGAAATTTATATAAACAAGGATCAATTCATTCATAACGGATCTGGAGGTTTTTGTGTACTATTTGAATTGTTTGCGATGATGGATGTCTCGCCATTTAAATCATTATCCTTTGAATTAGTTTTGTGTGAATAATTCATATATATATATATATATATATATATATATATATATATATAAAAGAACAGTAAGATATATTATCCAGTGTTATTATTGATACTTTTTTATTTTAACATTAAATGATTTAAAATATGTTTTCCGCTACACAGTAATAACCAGGTTTCAAAAGCTGAAGCTAAAACCTCAAATTTAATTATATAATTAAATTAAAAGCTTTAGTTCCGTTTCATCTTCAAGCGAATATTGGGATAATTTTTTTTTAAATTTACTGAGTTTTAAACGACATATAAATTCATAATTTGCTGTTTCCATGGATACAGAGGAATCCAATCATTCAAACAGGGGCTGTAGCGTGTTCATTTTTATTAACTATTCTTGTATCAATTATGGGTTACGTTCGAAAAATAGGTTAAGTTTAAGGAAGGTAGGTGTGTATTTTTCAACGAATTCTGACATCCGTTAAATGTATGTCGTCTGGATTTTTTTTATTAACGGCAAAAAGTTTTTCGGCACATATATATATATATATATATATATATATATATATATATATATATATAAAAACAATCAACACAGACCGATATACCAATCAACACTGTTACCTACAGTAACATCAATCCTACCACTCTAGGAACAATCACTTCATAACCATATCCACTACCATTAGCACTGACTTTGAACATTGTCATTGTTTTGTATTATCGCCATTATTAGTGTTTTACTATCTACATTCTTATCATTATCTTTTTTACCACAACCATTATTATAATCACGATTGTCATTATTGCTCTCCTTTCTTCCATACTTCTGTTTCCAGCATCATTAAGGCTAAATTTACTGTTAATGCATCGATAAATATTACTAACATATTAATAATGATTTATATCACAGTTATAAGCAATATCAGCATAATCACAATTATCAAAAACGCACATGTAGTTAGCGTTGAAAATACAAACATCAACATCACCATGACCACAAACAGTACCCAGCTTAAACAAAATGATGGTGAAAAAAAAAAAAAACAAGGCCAATAGGAGTGTATGTGCGCGTCTACATGGATGTATGTGCGTGTGACGAAGCGTAAGTTTTCGGCTCTTGTTTTTAAATGTAACGTGTTGGAATCATATTTTTAAATAAATAATTATATATATATATATATATATATATATATATATATATATATATATATATTCTTTAGGCAGAAATATTTCTTTTATGCACATTTCATTGAATGCGACAGACAAGGAGATTTGATTTAGATTTTTATACAATTTCTCACGTGAATTATTTTTTTTTCTTTTCAGATGATAAATTATATAAAAACTGTCCGAATGCTTAATGGAATCCTTATTAATAATAAAAAAAAACAACATTTAATAATATCAACAATGAACATGAACACACTATGTTGACCGTGTTCTGAAAAATGAAAATATTATATAAATACATAAATGCAACAAACTATTTCTTATTTAACAGTTAATATATTTAATCCTTGAAAATGGCTAAATGCATAGCCGAAAGCGCTCGGATAAAAAGAACGTTCGGACAGTTTTTATATAATGTATCATCCGAAAAGAAAAAAATATTCGACCGCGTGTGAAATTTATAAAAAAACTAAATAAATGCACCTTGTCTATCGTATTCAATGAAATGTGCGTATATATATATATATATATATATATATATATATATATATATATATATATATATATATATATATATGGGGGTGGACAAGTTCTGTCGATTGATTTCTTTGTTATATCTTTCAGATTTCGAATAAATTATTTTGTGTTACCGGTAAGTTTGACAAAATTCATATTATCTTTTATTTTATATTATTTTTTTATAAATATTTTTGAATTAACACTACATTGTTCTGTTTGTATCTACGTAACAGTTTGTTTTTTTTTTAAATTCCACGTTCTCGCATAAGATGACGTCAAATAAAAGGTCAAACTGAAATTTTTATGTGTGTGTCACGTGTTTTATTATATTGAATTTTGAACATATGACAAATAAAAAAATAACATTGCCATCAGACAAATCTTAGTAGACAACAATATGATATATAGTGCAAAGAAAGACTCCAAATCCTGGACGCTGATGTAATGAAAGCGAAGCAGTCAACATTGAATCATATGCCTTTCTTCTATGGTCTGATACATACATATATATATATATATATATATAGTGTAACCCAGATATAAGAGAGTTGTCGGGACCGGAGAAGAAGTCTCTTATATCCAGGTTTCTCTTATATCCGGGTTTGTTCTATTTTATATACATTAACACAGGCTCTAATTTGGGACCAGATAAATTCTCTCTTATATCCGGGTTTCTCTCATATCCGGGTCTCTTATATGCGGGTTACACTGTATTATAAATTAATTGATTTAAAACATGTTTTTTCGCTACACAGTTCTAACCATGTTTCAAAAATGGAAACTATCTATAAGAACACCGGATTATATATCTTACTGTTCTTTCTTGAAGATGGAACAGAGCTTATTTTAACTCTATTTAATTAAAATAATTATATTGAAGTTTTCGGCTCTTGTTTTGAAACATGGGACTTCTTATGTCGCGTTTTGGAATTTTTAAATAAATAATTATATATATATATATATATATATATATATATATATATAGAGAGATTATTGAGAAAATTCGAAGAAGATTCTGCAATGTTCTTGGTCCTGATCTGGTATCCCTGCTTCAGGCAATTTCTTTACCTTTTATATAAATACTTTCATGCTCATTGTTCTGTTTGACTGTTTTGAACTTTGCTCTATGCTAACTAGACTAGATGAATTTAAGTGTCATACTAAATTAGAGGCAAGGTTTCATCATTCCCTGGCTACACTTCACCGTACGTTTTATACTAACTGTTTTTTCTATCGCACATCTCGCTTGTGGAGTTCTCTTCCGGCTTCTTGCTTCCCAGTCAACTTTCATCTTAAAAAATTTCAATGCTATGTCACTTGTTAGTTTTCTTCTTAATTACCGTTCTTTTTCCTCTCTCGTTAATAGATTTTTCTCATATTCTTTTACATTCAGTAACCTTACGTCTTAGTGACTTTATTGCCTTGCTTGGTGAGAAATGATAAAGAAAGTATACATAACATCTTTCGAATTATACTCTTGTGTTAATTATATAAACTTTTCATAATATTTTAAAACAATGGTCACTAGTAAAATATTTTTGAAGAATAAAGAATGGGGAGTCATTTTTGATTATTTGCGGTCCAAGTTAGGAATAAGCAAATTTACTCTTTGTATCGTACAAGATGCTACACATGGATTTATTCCCAGATTAAAATATGCCAAAACTGGAAAGAAGAGAAATGTTCGATTTTTTAAACGTACTGAAAATATATGGGAAACAGATATACTTGTCAAGACATTGTAATGAAAATTCCCTCCAGACGATTGCAGCAATAACAACAGCGATATTAGTTTGTAGTGTACTGTATTAATGTTAATGCTAATATCAGTCTTTTCCGTATATGGAAACATTCAGTGTTTTGGTTGTGGTTCTGTAGATGGAATCTACGGTGTTAATTAAACAGTGGTCCTCTCATACCGATTACCTTCATTTGCTGGAAGCCATTTAATCCTTGGCCTAAGAAATTGTTTGCATACTATTAACAGTTTAGAGATTTCTAAACCAGTTAGGCGCTAGTCTTCGTTATTTGAGATCACAATGAATAAAACAAAACAAATACCAAAAAATTATATGGATAATAATAATAACAACGACAACAATAAATATTCTATAATTCTGAAAACATTCACAAGGACAGCTCTCCCCATATATAAATGTGTGTGTGTGTGTGTGTGTGTGTGTGTGTGTGTGTGTGTGTGTGTGTCCTAAAGATTGCATCTGGTATGAAACAGACGCTCGCCGTTGGGAGTTGACCCCAATGTGAACTTTTGTATTTATATAACCTCTTCTAGTCATGCTATTGAGTACTTTAACATAAATATAGCATACCCATAAACTATATTTTTGTCATATATATATATATATATATATATATATATATATATATATATATATATATATATATATATGGGTATGCTTGTGTGAGCGAGAAAGAGAATGAGTGTGTGTATGTACGATTGCGTATAATTGTTTATATGTATGTGTATCTATGTGTTTATTCATGTGTGTGTGTATGTGTGTGTATGAGTTTGTGGAGACACTCGGGAGGAGCATTTCAAACATATTTCCGTTAATTTTTTTTTTTTTTAATGTTCCCAAAATGATATATTGGAAATGGTCTTTAAGAAATAATACACGAGGAATATGGATTAAATTTTATGACTAAAGCAATTTCTAATTATTCATACCAGCGTATCAATTTTATTTCCTGTAAAATCTGAAGGACCATTCAGAAACACTTGCATTGTTTTACACGTAACATTTATGGGACATTTTGAGTGACAGTAATTTTTTATTTTTTATCTTTTGTTTTTTTTTATTTTTTTTGTTTTTATTTCGTTTATTTGTTTATTTGTTTATTTTTTGTTTTTTATTTTTTATTTTTTTGTTTTTATTTTTGTTTTGTTATTTTTTTAATTTTTTATTTTTTATTTTATTATTTTTTTTTTATATAATATATTTGAAATCACTTTACCTTTAAGGCAATAATGCCACTAAACACAAATAGGTTTCGAAAAGTATGAAAATACTTTAGTAAGAAGAACATGACAATAAAGAACAGATTTTTAAGAAAATCCGGATTTCCGAATTCGCTTGAAGATGAAATGGAACTAATGTCTTTAATTTAATCACAAAATTAAATTCGTGGCTTTTAGCTTCCATTTTTGAAACATGGTTAGAACTGTGTAGCGAAAAAACCATACTTTTAAATCAATTAATTTATAATATTAATGCTCTATAAATTTACATTGAGCACTATTTTGTAAAAATAAAAATATCTATAAGAACACCGGATTATATATCTTGCTCTTCTTTCTTTTTATTTATATACATACACACACACACATATATATATATATATATATATATATATATATATATATATATATATAATGTGCTATCTACACTAAAATAAATAATGGTCTTCAATTTATATATATTTTCCAACAAACAATAAGATTTCACACTATTGTTTCGTATATAGAGCACAAGCTTCTGCAACCAAATGTCACATTATATGCAGTGCTGTGAAATGTGTTGTTTTCGTTTTCAGTTCATAACTCCTAAATTAAATATTAACAGCTTTATTTCCCAGGCTTGCTATGGTCTACGGCATAGTAATTATCTAGTAAGATATTCCATCAGACGATTTCTTCTCAAGTCAGCGCCATATCATTTCCTTTCCTTACTAGTGAAATCATTCGCCTGCCGAAAGTAATTTTAATAATTCCTTTGACCTCCTGAGTTAGAGTAATAGACAGCAAGCCAGATCAAAAAGACAGGTGTTCTATCTTTATTTCTTAATATTATTTATTTGACCTCAGTACATATATCCAGTGCGTACTGTAGAGCAATGACTTCTACAATTCTGATTTCAAAACGGCTTCTGCGTTAAAATATCTGAGATACTAATACTTAAGCGTTAGTTAGATCCAGTGTGAGTTCAATACCCGGTTAAGGCAGTGGAGAACCTGTTGAGAGGAAATAACAGTAGAACTAGAACAGTCTACCCCAGTGAGGGAAATAAAAGTTTCAGTTTGACATCTGCTGTTTACAAGGAACTGTCTTCCTGTTTTGAAGCAATGCTTTACAATTTATATCCGAGCGTATTGATAGCTATTGCAGGTATTTATGAAGCCAAAAATGTTTTTAGAATCTAAAATTGTTTGCACTATTTACATTATTCGGACTTTGTCGCTATATTTATTACAACGCTTCGGCAGTTGTACGCTCCGGCCTTCTTTAGGTGGTTGGAATGTCGAACTGAATCCTTTATTTCGCTTTATAGCCTGTTCTAGTTCCACGTGCCATGTTTAATGGATGTCATTTATCAGTTATCTCCTGTTAATTCCTCTCACCAAGTTCTCCACTGCCTTAACCGGGTATTGAGCTGTCACTGTTTGGGTCCTTTCACTGGATCTAACTAACACCTTTATCTACTGTGCCATGTGTCCTTGTGGACACATGACACAGTGGATAAAGGTGTTAGTTAGATACATAACACAAAGATGAGGACAATAGTCCGAATAATGTAAATAGTGTACATAATATCTCATCTCAGAAATATAGACAGATTCTAAAATTGTTATTTATTTTTAGATGAAAAATAATTTATGGTGCAAGTCTTACGAAGTAACTCATAGCTGGTGGGAGATGAGGTTATTTCCACCTAAGTGAATAGAACAAACCCAACTAGAATTGAACTTCGGCCCTCTGATTTAGAATTCCAAACCATTATCCAGTACACCTGAGCATCCAAGTTTAAAGTTGGTAGTACAAAGCGGTCACTCATCTAGATACCGACGAGGCTCGACGTTGGTTCACTTCGGTGACCTTATGAGAACTGGCATTTCAAAGTGGGATTAATAGAGAAAATTCTTATTTAAAATGGGATATCCTCACTAGATGTCTTATAATTATGAACTTGTACAAGATTAATTCTAATACCATGTCGCTCCAGCGCAGAAGACCCTTATGGTTCGCCCAGAGTATTTTTCCTTTCTTAGATGCGGACTGGAATGATTTATATGGAAATTTATAAAGTTTTCTTGTTGCTTTCAGGACTAGGTATGCCGATAAACTAAAATCCGGCTGAAGGCCTTTAATCGGGGGATTGGAGATTTTGAAGAGCATAGAAACACCTCTTTATTGCTGCTGTTTCCAGGTACTCTCTGACTCGTTACAGTCCCAGCTATAGACAAATAGCAAACCACCAAATATAAATCAACAGTAATTTTTTATAATAAAATTAACAGGACATTTTATAGTAAAATGACAATCAATACAATACCTCAAAAAGTATTAAAATACATTTTTAAAAATTACCAATATATTTATGTAGTGAAATTACCAGCAAGGCATTTTATTTAAAAAAATCAATAAAACATTTTATCCTCTACAAACAAGAGTTTGCCGATAATTTTTTCACACATAGGCATAAACGCATGTTTTAAAGAAAAGAAACTTTCGACATTTTATTAAATTGGAATATAAACAAATAATATCTTTGTATTGCAAATATTGGTGCGCATTGCAAGGTTCACTTGAATTCGATGCATTACTCCACATAGCCCTCAATCTTAGCACATTCACTCTTTATGCGTTTAATCAAGTGTGTTGCAACTGAGATTTTCATTGAGTACACCTTCACCTATAATATACGCCAGAAAAAGAAGTAAATTATTTCTTCTTCCGACAAAAACCTTGTTTCATCTTTTTTGTGTTTAATATATATATATATATATATATATATATATATATATATATATATATATATATATATATAGTTTATGAAAAAAATAGGGTAAAACCTAAGGAGGATAAAAAATCCAGTGAGCTCCATATAAATCCAGAGCAAATAATTTAAATAAAAACAGACCATTTTAAGGGTCCATGTAATAAATCATTTCACCACAGCACTTTTAAAAGGAGCGGATCATCAGACTTTACTTCCAAACAAAAAATGAAAAGAAAATTTACAATTTTTGACGGGCCGTATTAAACATATGTAAATTAACGAAATGAGGAAGTGAGAGGGGAGAGAGAAGACATGAGTGAGTTAGCAGATATTGACACATTTAAACGGTTAACTTCACAGACGTTATATACTGATATCGAAGGGGTAGAGAAGAAAAACCCATAGAGAGAAAAAGAGGTTAAGGAAGTTAAGAGATAAGATGTCAATAATTTTCTTTGTAAAAAAAGCTAGAAACAGACGCTGTTATTTTGCTCTACTTTGAAAGTGTTATTTTGGGATGGTTCATAAAGATTAAAAAATGTGTAAATTTTCTCTTCATTTTTGTTTGGAAGTAAAGTCTGATGATCCGCAGTCTTTTTAAAAAGGCCGTGGTGAAATAATTTATTACATGGAATCTTAAAGTGGTCTGTTTTTTTTATATATATATATATATATATATATATATATATATATATATATATAGAGAGAGAGAGAGAGAGAGAGAGAGTTAATGAGATTTCCTATGTGTCCAGACACCCTGTATATATCTAAACTCATACGTTTACACTGAAAGTATAAAATTATGTACAAAATAGTTGGATTCCGTCATTAAATAACCAAAATCAAAGGAATAAAGTAGACAGAAAGACGTCGAAGTTTAGAGATCTCAGTCTCACATGCAATTTTACACCCACAGATGTGGGGAGAAGATAATCCGAAAGAGTTGTGAGTTTAATATCAGGACACAGCAGTTGTAAACCAAAATTGAAGAGTTGAGTTGAAGGTAAATAACTGAGGCCACCGGAAGAGGCATGGCATGCGGAACTAGAACAATCTACCCCGGTGAAAGAAATAAAGGCTTCGGCTTGAAATCCCAATCACCCGGAGAAAGCCGGAGTGTACAAAGGCCGAAACTTTGTAAATATGGCAATGAAGATAAGGATAACAGTCCGAATGATTTAAATAATGTAAGAAATCATAATACCTCATCTCAGAAATATAGAGAGATCCTGAAGAAGGCCAGGGCGTGCAAGTGCTGAAACGTTGTGCATATGTCAATGAAGATGAGCATAACCCTCCGAATAATGTAAATAATTTAAGTAATCGTAATACCTCATCTCAGAGATATAGGCAGATCCTGAAGAAGACCGGGCATACAATGTCCGAAACGTTGTGAACATGCCAATGAAGATGGGGATAACAGTCCGAATAATATACATAATGCAAGTAATTATAATACCTTACCTCATGGGTATAGATAAAATATAATAAATTACGTTAACTATGCAATATAATAGCATATTTGAATATTACAAAGACTCCTCTTACAAATAATCTTGGACAATTATAAGCATGGCTATATAAGTGGAGAATGAACCTGATCGTTAGTTTATTGATGAGTTAATAGTTTGCACAAAAGTTATTAATTTATATGACTGAATGAAGTGATGCAACATCTTTTCTAATTAGTGATCTCAAGAAATAGAAAGGAAAAATTAATATGTCTTTGTACGAAAACATTTGCTTTTGAATATTTTTTTTTTTTGTGAAGTTATTGTCCAAAAGATCCTACTACTTTCATAATTTACGCATAAAAATTCTTCCAGATATAATTATTCAGTTTCATAGAGACAAATGCACCGAAAATATGCTCAAGTCTATCAATAGAAAAGAACATAGATAGATATTGAGAGACATAAAAATGAAAAAGATATGGATATGGAGAAAGATAGAAAATAGAAACACACATATATTCAGCAAAATAAATGTTTTATATTCAGCAAAGCGGCAGATTTTCAGATAGATTGAGAGAAAAGATGGACTGTGTTATCCACATAGATAGATAGATAGATAGATAGATAGATAGATAGATAATGAAAAGACTGACATAGATAGATAGATAATGAATAGACTGATATAGATAGATAGATAGATAATCTTGTTAAAAATTTCACTATTGTAGAATATTGCGTGAAGAATAGAAGATAAGTTTCACCATCAATCCCACGTTTAAACACCGATTCTCGTACGATCACCGATATAAAGCAAAATCGATTGTGGTCAATAACAAGAGGGTTGAACGCTAAGGAATACCAGGTGCTATGTAAAAAAAATGTAATGAAAAGACATAAAAATATGTGATATACCTCAAACACATATATAAAAAAAAAATCATGTTTACATTTAAAGTTACTCGCGTCTCTCGTTCGTACGCAATTCTCGGAGTATCAACGTAAACATAAACTTAGTCCGATGATGTCCTGAAGGTTGAACCACGTCACACGAAAACATTTTCATACATTTTTCACATAAAATTGTCCCTGATATTTAAAATCATTGAATCATCATGATGCCATAATTTCAGGGTGCGATAGATAAATTGTGCCCGGTAAGTATCAATTTATACAAACTTCCCGGGAGAGTATGTATTTAATTGACTATCCACTGACTCCGGTTGTGACACAAGATCGGCTTTTTCGGGTCCCGAGTGTCTTCACTCGCGCCGCTGGTTTTAGCTGGTCATACCGGCTCCAGCTTGGTCAGAACTGGTCTAAGCTTGTCATAGCTGATCTTAGATGGTCATAGCTGGTCAGAGCCTGACCAAACTAGTCATAACCCTGATACTATCAGCACAGAAGCGGGTCCCTGTGCTCTGTAAATATCAATGTGTTTCAAACTACTCGAGAGAGTATTTATTTGCTTGACTCTACTCCACTGAGTCAGTTTGTGACACAAGGTCGGTTTTTGTAGTAGCCTTGTTAGGGCCAGAAATAAAGATGCAAAGAGAGGAATTGAGTTAAACTGATATATTAGCAGAAACAGTAATACAAACATAGAAACGAATGTTTGAATGTTTGAAAGAATGTTCGATCCGACTATCAGAGCTAACTGCTGGAAACTTCCCACTACAAAAGGCAGTACCTGCTCCTATTTATCGCTGGTAGAGGCCATGCGTGCAGGGGTAAATTTCCATATCAGATTTTAGCGTGGGAAACCGAGTGTCTTCACACAGGCCGCTGGTCTTATCTAGTCAGAGCTGATCTAAGCTGGTCATAGCTGATCAGAGCTTGTCAAAACTGGTCCAAGCTGCTCAGTACTAATCCAAGCTAGTCATAGCCGTGATACTACGAGTACAGAGAAGGATACCTGTGCCCAATAAGTATAAATGTGTTACAAACTACTGGAGAGATTAATTCGTATTTAATCAACCCCCACCCCCACAACGTTAGGTTGTGACATAAGGTTGGTTTAATGTGGGAGCCTTACACCCGGCTAGGAACAAATAATTCCCGAGCCTACGCAACCGTCGTTTGGGCTGGCCTCAGTGCGAGTACCGATCCCTCTCTCTCTCTCACTCCCACCACGAGGTCAGGTTGTGACACAAGGTCAGTTTAATGGGGGAGCCCGAGCGCGTACACCGGGGTGAGGAACAAAAATTCCCGAGCCTACGCAACCGTCGGTTGCGCTGGTCTCGCTTACTGCACCGATCACTCTCTCTAGTGCAATGTTTGTGTGTGTGTATGTCTGAGTGTGTGTGTATGTAGGTGTGTGTTTGTGAGAGTGTGTGTGATTCAGCCACTGATTTCTACATGGTATACATTTATCCGCGTTTGCCATGATAGATACTATTTCTGTCCTCTTTGCGTCTTGCTGAAATGCTTCCAAAGGAACCTTACACATCTTCGGACGAATTGGCCTATTGTCATAAACAGAGAACATCTTTCGCTTTTCGGAGCTGCTCTGGTTTACTCCTGGTATAATATGCTCAAAATTGATTTCACTGTACTCACTCGTCGATACTGATTTGCCTAAATATATATATATATATATATATATATATATATATATATATATATATATATATATATATATATATAATGTATCTACGATTTTTATAAATAGGATTTATTTCAGTAAATGCTCTTTTTTAATTAAGTAGCGTTAATTGCATTTACGAGCCTTCAGGTTCGAAATAATTCGTAGAAATTATGGGTCCTCCAACAGGAATCGAACCCGTATTCCTATACGGCAACCGTTAAGTGATCTGACGTTCTATACCATTTATCTACTGTTGGATATCCCATATTTTCTACAAAATTTCTCGAACATTCAAGCTGGTAATTTTAATCAATAGTGTTTTAATAAAGACAGAATATTTACTTAAATAAATTGTATATATAAGAATAAAGTATCACGAGAAAATGTATTAAATAATTGTCGGACTGATACGTTTTATTATATATATATATATATATATATATATATATATATATAAAGTTTAATAGTCAGAGTTGAATCAGACCAGGAACAGTAGTAATAAAAGTGCTTAATACACGTGCGAAAAGTATATATATATATATATATATATATATATATATATATTTCATTATTATTATATATATATATATATGTGTGTATGTGCGTGTGTGTGTGTGTGTGTGTGTGTATGCTCTGACATGTCATAGTTCAAACTATTTTTTGTCACAAATTAAAAAAAAACAATGAATGATATTGGAGAGACACGAAATTTCTCTTTCAATAGCCATAAAAATACATCAAAGACAAAGAGAATTTCTTTGTCGCTGCATACTTCAACCACCTGTTCCATCGCATTGATGACATCAGATGCGTGCTTTTAGCGTGTTCATTTAAGAACCACCAAATAAATGCAGAGCGTAAAAATACATTTTCAAAAATAGAATCACATATTAAAAGATTAAATCCATAGCTAACTGCAATTTGGGGAAATTATTTTTATTTTTTAACATTTTTGATCGTAGTATCCATTTCGATAAAATGACTGCATAATCTTTTTAGATCTTACCTCTTCACTCAATGAGCGTTTATTTTTGCGCATGCGCATTATATGTATGTTTGGAAATAATTTTTGAATTATAACATCAAGTTTTAAAATAATTCTATGTACATTTTACGCCTCAGGATTCGAATTAAATAAATTGCTTCTTTTTCAGACGTATTTACACCTTAAATAACTTTTGATTGGTTGGCTAAAAGGAAGAGAATTCGGCCGACATATGAGTTCTCATATTAGCTCAGACTGATTTTCGATTAGATATATCTCCGAATATTGAACATTGATGTGGATAAGTAAATCGACCTGCAACTTGTCATCAACACGTGATGGTTTGTCACTATCTGGAGAAGTCAGGCAGATCAAGCAATCTGGAGAATCGTTCTATTAGTCTCTCTGTATTCACGCGTTTGCTGTATTTTATTTGATCGTGAAGAAAGACAATCTATCAATGACAGAATTCCACCCACCCAATTCGAACCACTTCCACTATTTTCTGACCAATATTCTGGGGCTAACCTACGCATTCTGTAAAAATACATGCATACAGACATATTTTATTTCTTCAGTATCTGTCAATATTTCTGAGATGAGATATTATGTACACTATTTACATTATTCGGACTATTGTCGTCATCATTGTCGCCATATTTATCACAACGTTTCGGCTTCGTTGTACGCCCCGGCCCTCTTCAGGTGGTTGGAATATCGAACTGAACCTTTATTTCGCTCATTGGGATAGACTGTTCTAGTTCCACGTGCAATGATTAATTAATGCCAGTTATCAGTTATCTCTTGTTAATTCCCGGGTATTGAACTCTCACAGTCTTTGTTTCAGTCACTGGACCTAAATCCTTTATCTACTGTGCCATGTGTCTTTAGGGACATCTCTGTATAAATATCTGTGTATTATAAACCTAATTTTATCAGAAACATTTTTTACCAGTGCTCATATTGCAATTTTTGCTCTTATCATTTTAGTTTTTACCAGAGGTCATATTGCAGTTTTTGTTGTTATTATCGCTTTTCTCTGGCACTCCTTATTACTGATTCCCATATTGTATTCATTTCTATGCTTGGTCGGCTCAGGAAATTTTGTGGCCTTGCATATGTGCTGATTCCTTAAGTTTACGTATTTCCCAATGGTGTTCTTTGTCTATGATCTCAACCTGATCTCACAGAGAGCGGTGATCTCACTTTTCTCTCCATAGGTGGTCAGTCACGCCTGATGTTTTCCACTTCCTCTCGTGTTACAGCTTTCTGGTGTTCTTGAAGCCTTACCATAAGGAGCGGCCTGTGTTCGCTTTATATTTATTTCCGCAGATACACGAGATAGCGGACACACAGTTTAATCATGTTCTCCTTTTTTTTGGGGGGGGTCTTATTCGGGAGAGATATCAGCGAAGTGTTGTCCAGCTTTTGAAGATTGTCCTGATGTTATATGGACCGCAGATATTTTCTCGGATATGAGGCAGGCAGAGGGTTTTCTGAGTTTTGTTGTCCTCCCCTTGTACCTGCCTATCCCAGTTTTCTGTGGCTTCTGCTATGTAGTAGTTGCTAAGTTGTATGGTACCACTTATACTGACCAAGTCTTTATATAATGTCTCTGGGTGGCCACATATGACTTTTGCTTGGTGTTGTTATTTCTTATTATTATAAAACTTATTGTGCATTCGACAGGAATCGAACATGCATACCTTTTTTTCTACATTTTGAGAAATATTTACTTCTACCAGTTCAGTCACAGGGAACAGCAACGGTAACGCGAGGTTTCCCATCGGTGACGTCTATGAAACAGCTAACTTTGGTTTCGTACCAACAGTAAACAAGAGTTATTTTTTTAAAGAAGTTTTTAAAGAATTATTTAAATTCATATTATTATATATTTTGTACATTAACCTCAAAAGTTGTTCTACAAACGAGCCCACGATAATGTAAAAAGGCCCAAAACACGTCACAAGAAAACCTTTTTCCTCTTTTTCATGCATGTTTTCCAAACTAATGTTACTTATTTCATTGTATGGGACAGAAAGGAATATTTATTATGTTTTATTATTCATTTTTGTTCTAATATGCTTACAGCTTTTAATGTATGACGATTAATAAATAGTAAAAAATCTCACTTGAGATTGTTGTCCAAAGAGCTTTCGACCAATTCATTCGTCCTTTTTAAGGACCTGGTTTAATATACTTTTCTGTGTCTATCTTCTAAAATGTATTTTGTAAAACAGCAGTCAGAGAAGCGGTCTGTATGCAACCATTTTATGGGGCTCCTCGAAGTAGTTTAATGTTTAGCAAGCTTGTCTCGCTAGAACAATTACGACTAAGTAGTGAGTTCGATCCTCACTGGGTGCCCCATATTCTTGGCCTTGTGCCACATCTGGGATTTTGCTTGGAAAATCACTATGCAACCATTTTATGACCAATATTGTCCACAAATTTGAATAAGTTTTATCAATTTCTTCCACGCTGAATTTGATACTTCTACAGAAACAGAATTAACCTTCACTTACCCACCAAATGCAAACAGACAATCAATTTAAAGGCCGGCTATGTCTTTCTAAGTTCCTGTTTTATGAAGGGAAGAAAAGTCAACCTCCAAACCACTCTATATACATTATGAAAGAGGACAAATCAATTTTGTAAAAATGTCTGGGCCGCATTTTCTTTTTAATTTTCTAAGAAATCAATTTCACAACTATGGAAAACAGAAATAAGTATCGACATTTTAGATAGATTTAAAAAATCAGTTTTGATAAGAATATTAAAAAAATGATTACGATTCATGGACTTATTGAAAATCAAGTGATGATTGAGATGCGATGCAATGAACTCAGACATGAGGTAATATAATTTTTTTAATAAAGTGAGGTATAAACTTGACTACTTATATCGACGTGGTGGGGGCAGCTGAGGTAACGGATAAACCAGGCGCACAAAAAAATGAAGATTTTTTTTTTCATAATGAGAGTAGGAATAGATTTCATCTTATATTGAAATGATGAGGATGCATGAGAGATAAGTCAAATAAAAAAAAAGTTTGAGTGAAATTTCTAAAAGAAACTCAAATTTCAAGGAAGTAAAATATATTTACGATTAATGTATTATTATTAAATTTGTTAATTATTATCAAAATATTATTATTATTTTTTTAATTATTATTACATTGTTGTTAAATTTGTTAAATAAAGTGAATTTCCAAGGAAGAAAAACATGACAAAATAGGAAAAATCTCAAAAAAAAAAAAAAAATTAAGTTGCCATGGAGAAGTGAACTTTTTAAGAAAAGTGGGTATATTTTGTTGCAAGGGTAAATAGGGCTGATAATCGCCATGCAAAATGCAGGATTATCGCGTAATTCAAGAATAAATTATTTTTTAAAACAATATATTTTAATTTTTTAAGTTAATTGTTTTTGTAATATTAACCGTTTCCATACAAGGAAACATTTGGCATTCATTGACCGAGCAGTTTTTATTACATTCGGTTGGAATTTATAAAATCATTTTCTTAAAAACATTTTCAGAAAAATACGTACCACAAGTGTTGCTACTGTTTTCGTTCTTTCCAGTATTAAGGTTTTTTTGTTTTTTTTCTTTTAATCGGATTCACCCCTTTCAAGGTAATAAAGCCATTAAGACACAAGGGGTTACTGGGGATGGAAGAATTAGGAACAGAAACATTAATAATGACCTGGAAGAGAAATGAATGACCAGGACGAAAGTCAATGTCGATTGACATTGCGTCTGAATTTTTACAGATTAAAATTGGCTGGAAAATATGGAGCCGGAAGTGAGTTCCATAAGCGAGAAGAGCAAGAAAAATGTTTTAGCATAGAATTTACATCTTCATCTATTCATCTCAACTGTAAATTGATTAGATCTCGACGATAATTTAGTACTGCGCTTGAATTCAAAAACTCAAAGTATCATAGGGAAAAGTTCAAACGAACAATTGCCACGAAAGCGTTTATAGAAAAGATAGCGAGAGACAACCTTGCGGCGGTGGAAAATGTGACTGAAGCCGAGCCACCAAACCAGAACCGATAATATTTCTGATTCTTCTTTGGATTTTATCAAAGAGCTCAAGTTAAATAGCAAAGGCACTGGACTATATGTGACAGAAATTTTCGAAGCACGGATGAATTGTAGACTTCTTTTCTAACCTTTTATTTGAAGTAGTGGTGAACGTCAACATCTGAATTATGTCACTATTTTCTTTTCCAGTTACTTGTACTATGCATTTTAGGTTGTGCTTCCCCTGAAAGACTAAAATTGACTTTATTTCTGTTATCTAGAGAGTGGCGCACAAAAAAAAACAGGAAATTTTGTGCAGTTTATTTAATTGTTGGAAATTTTTTACAGTTCTTTGAAACAAAAGCAAAAGATAGAACTTTAGTTGTTTAAAACATGATAAAAAGACAAATGTTAGATGTGGTGTTCAAACTAAAGAAACCTGACAAAATTACTTAGCATTTTCTCAGCCACCAAGTTGGGTCTTCTAGGTATATATTACACACACACACACACACACATACATATATATATATAATTATGTGTTTTGCCTGTTTGTGACTTTGAAAGGATAATTCCGGGGAGGGTATAAATCTAGGGAGAGCTTAATGTAGATTACAGAGCATTATAATGATAATAAGAAGAAAGATACTTTAATTATCCATTTCGTTTATAATTTTTATTTCGTGAACACTGAGATGTTTTGTGGAGGAGGTCTTCTTCTGATGAGTTGAAGATCTTGTTGTTCACGAAATAAAAATTATAAACGAAACCGCTAATTAAAGTTTCTGCCTTCTTACTATCCTCATATATATATATATATATATATATATTACAGAGAACAATCATATAAATTTGATTCCTAGAACAACAAATAGTTAAAAACTGTATATGTTAGTTAATTCTTTTAGTTCATTTATGTAGTAAAATATATAGTTAATTCTTTTTATATTTTAGTTTTCTTTTTTTTTTTTTTTGTTTGTTTTTCATCATGTGGTAAATTGGAAATCTCCCTGTTTTTTTTCTGGGCCACCCTGTAGTACAGTTCTTTGTTCGATACAATTTAGCACCAGTCCGTAATATTCAAAGGAGGGTGTTCTTCAGCATTATCCACGGACTTAACTCGCTCAAATTAATAAACACGAATCGTTTGAATACGTGCAAACTCTTGCGTGCCTGCATCTTTTCACTTTCTCTTTAATTTTTCTCATTCGCGCTCCCAATTTCTTATTTCCATTTGCTTAGAATTACCAAATTAATTTGATTTAACATTTTAGATCCGTTCTCCAATCTACTCCAAGATAGTTCTTGCTTCCTTATTCAGTGTTCTGAAATTCTATGTATCAATCTTTCAACACATAATGACTCTTTTGTGTCGCTTACTTTGAGACTTCTGTTGTAGAAGTATTAGTGATTCCAAGATTTTCTGCATCTGAATCGTGGAAAATCCATGTTGGGATTCCTACAAAACTCAAAGAAACACTTTTCTACAGACTCTTCACTCATATTCTTAGGCTATCATGTATCTTTTCCGCAGTAATTTGCCATTTATTTCTGCGGTAGACCACCTTACCATCCAAGGCTATGGAACCGGTCTGTTCTGCTATTTGCACATACCTGGGGGTAGAAGAAAATGGTGGTTGTATTTGTTTTGTTTTTTTTTTTTACTTCGTTATGTGCCATGCGTTATAAACAGCCTATCATGTATCTTTCGATACATCACTGACAAAGCAATTTTTTCCCGCAGTAGGTTGCCATTTATTTCTGCGGTAGACCAGTTACCATCCAAGGCTATAGAACCCGGTCTGCCCGGCTATTTACCTATAGCTGTTCAAACAAAAGAGCATTCAAACTTTTCCCAAGCGTATTGGCACGTATATGAATGTAATGGATTCAGACTAGAACTCGAACTCGGCTCCGCGATTCCTCAATCCGAGCTGTTATCCATTACTCCACCGTGCTTCCGCAGTTTGCATAAAAGAAAATATTGTAAGCAAAAGTCAATAAAATCATTTATATTTTTTTCTCAGTCATATTCATATTCAGGGAAACATGCACAAAGGGAAATTTCTACCCACATATACTATCTATCTATCTATCTATCTATCTGTCTGTTATATACCGTAACTATGCACAGTAATGGGTATGTACCAATCCTCATAAATACGTTGGACGCTATTGTAAGTGAGGTTACTATGCTGTCTAAGTAGTGCACCACTAGCAGTGGTTTACCTACTTCACGTAGCTGGCGAGTATTGCATTTTGTTGATGTTAGAAAGATTACCATTTCAATTCCAACTTCCGTTTTGGTTATTCATCTTTCGAGTAACCCTTCCTAGGTTAAAATTCTATCTATGCTGGTCTGGTCAGATCTATCTATCTATACATCTATGCTTGCCTCGTCATTATCTATCGCGCTATTTCTCTTTCTTTCTACCTATCCCTTTCTCTCTTTCTCTATATATGCATCTCTCTCTCTCTCTCTCTATATATATATATATATATATATATATATATATGTTGAATTTTTATTATCATGAAGAGCAATAGGAATTATCAGATCTTTCCATTCTAGAGAAATTAACTTTCATATAATTTCTTACAAAAAATAATCACTCAATGTAAATTCAATAATTTACTTTTTTTCCTTCCTAAGTAGAATTGTGTTATAGTGGTGGTCACCCTATATAAGGCCTGTAAGCCACTCAAAATAGAGGGTTAGAGAGTAAACTGCAAAGCTTTTGCCGATAAGTGTGGAAGATAATGCTTAGGCCTCGACTTGAACAGTTAAAAAATATAGCGGTCGGGGAAGAAAAAAATTGGGAGTCGGTAACGCAATGCACTGGTTCGTATAAAGAAGCTGTCTGAGTGGAACTTAGATCTCACCAGGGGATTACGAAGGGTATGAGGGTGGTTCGTTACTAAGTACGTGGCATGGACGGTCTTAGCCATGAAACTGGTGGAAGTTAGGAGTGTAGATCATTTGATTGTTTTCAGTGGAAATAGCAATAGAGGGGCTTTCGATGTCTCGTTTGCGAGAAAAAATGTTTGAAGAGTGGAAAATTTGTCTTCCGCAAGGACACGGATATGCTTTTGGGCTCGATCGTGTGTGGAAAGTGAAGACTTGGCAGCTCCCCACCCCCAAAAACACATATGGTGTTCACATTAACTATACACAATATATGGTTTCTCATATTTACGTGCAATTTATACATGTCTACAATAAATATTAGTAAAAGTGTAAACGGAAAAGATGATAAGCTCTCTATGAAGGAATGATTCTAGATCTCTCACGGCTTGCATACTTTAATTTCAATGCTTCTTATTAATAGCTACATTGTATCTTTCATTCTAAATTGATATCTGGCTGTTAAAAGAAAACTGTTTATCCAGTTTGTCATCAACAGCAGATTTTATGTTGGTGAATATACGATAATCAAATGAGAATAGTGATGAACCCGTTTAAAACAACAGTGACACAGAGCATTTAAAAAAAAACAACAACGGTCTGTGTGCTGGAGCATTGTCCTGTTGAAACAAGACACTTCTCGCCAGTTTTCTTGGAAGTTTGATCTTGATAGCATTTCGTAATTGCCTCAGCAAGTTGACAATAGTGCTCTTCATTGGTGCCGTGGCACTTCTGAAGATAATCAACAAACACAAAAGGTTTTTACATTATTCGGACTATTGTCCTCATCTTTGTTGCCATATTTATCAACAACATTTCGACCGCTGTACGCTTCGGCCTTCTTCATGTGGTTGGAATTTCGAACTGAATCCTTTATTTCGCTCGCTGGGATAACATGCTCTCGTTCCACGTGCCCTGTCTAATGGATGCTACTTATCAGTTATCTCCTGTTAAAGGGTTCAGTTCGACATTCCAATCACCTGAGGAAGGCCGGGGTGTACAACGGCCGAAACGTTGTGATAAATATGGCAACAAAGATGAGGACAACAGACCGAATAATGTAATTAGCTTACATAATAATTCATCGAAGAAATATAGACATATACAATGCATTTTGCATCCTAAAAATCTGGGACCATCACCTTCCTTCGAGCTGAAACGACCATGAGCAATTAAGGTGGGTGTTTCTGTTAGACATTTTGACGGTCGTCTTCGAGTATAGAATCCAGAGGTTAGCAGTAAATATTTCGGAGCAAAGTAGCAGAGCGTAGTACTTCCTTCTGTCATCTTCGCCTGACAAGTTGGCACTGGTCATTCGGGTAGGGAAAACAAAAATGGCCGCCTTTATACACGACGGATAGAATGTTCTGTGGCTTCTGATTGGTTAACCTTCTATTGGTAGACTATAAAGGGAGTTAAGTAATTTTGACTGGCTTACTAGTTATATAACATATACACAAAAAACTGTAAGTGTTTCTACTGTATGAATTGTCTTTTTGTCGCTGGCACAAAGTGGTGAACTCAACACATATCTTGGGTTACGACACATTGAAGAAAATCGCCAGGATCTGCCTCAAACAATGCCAGATTTCCATGTGATGCGGTCAGCCTATGCGCTTTTGAACTGGTATCAGAAGACGTAGCACTCACAAAACAGAAACCTTCATCACACTAAGTACCTTATGTAGCATATTTTCAACTCTCTCATTGATTGTGCTAATAGAATTGGTTATTTGATCTTTAGTTAATTGCCTGTCATTCATCACCATGTTCTAAACAAGATGAATGTTTTCCTTAGTGGTGGCAGTTGCAAGACATTCATATCCTGGTTAATCTTCCAATTTTTCCATTCCTCTCCTAAATTCAGCTGCCTACTTTTTGTCTGTTAATAAAGCTGAAGTAATAAAGCAGAAGTAATAAAGCTTAATACAGGAACCATGTCAGTATGAATGTCCTTAAAGACTCAACTCTTTTTTTTCATTAAATAGATAACAGCACGTTGCCAAATTTTCTCCATTTTCAAGCGAAATCGTGTTCAACAGTGAGATATCAGTTTACATGGAAGGAAAAATACAGTTATTAATAAGTACAGTTGAAATCAACGGATGGAAAATTTCACACCTCTAGCATCAATACTTCATCATCACCTTCTGAGTTTTTCAGCCTATCCTGGTAACTCTTATCTTATATATATATATATATATATATATATATATATATGTGTGTGTGTGTGTGTGTGTGTGTTTGTTTAGGTATATATTATACACGTACACACACACGCATATATAAACAGGCAGACACACACACAAACACACACACACACACACACATATATATTATAAATAACTGATTTAAAATGTGGTTTCTTCACTACACAGTAATAACCACGTTTCAAAAAGCGAAAAAAGTATTTAGCTTCGGTTTTTGAAACAGGGTTATTACTGTGTAGCGAAGAAACCATATTTTATATCAGTTAATTTATAATCTTTATGCTCTGTAAATTTAAATTGAACACTGTTTTGTAAAAATAAAAAATATCAATAAGAACACCGGATTATATATCTTACTGTTGTGTTTTATAATATATATATATATATATATATATATATATATATACACGTTTTACCAGTTCGTGACTGGAAAGGATAATTCCGATGTGGGCATAAATCTAGAGAGAGCTCAATGTAGACTACAGATAATTATAATGATAATAATAAGAGAGAGACTTTAATTATCCATTTCGTTTAAATTTTTTATTTTGTGAACTCCGATATGTTTTGCGGGGGAGGTTTCTTTCTGATGAGCTGAACATCTTGTTGTTCACGAAATAAAAATTATAAACGAAACGGATAATTAAAGTCCCTGTCTTCTTATTATCATATATGGAATTGATTGCTGAACAAACACTTGATGTTCAGAATTGTTTGGGCAACGTATTTTGAGAATACTATTGATTTGATTATATTAGGAATAAGTTAAAATACTGAACGTAAAAGAAATCTTTACTGGCATAAAGAAAGAGAAAGTTGAAACTTCTATGATAATTAAGAAAGCGGTCTTAGAAAATATTAAAATCACAGTGAATAAAATAGACAGACGGAAAATAGAAACGAAAAGCATTTATCCAAGTGCAGGGGAGTTAAATTTGGATCAGTTCGACAACGGATAGAAAGTCATGGAGGACCATGTTCGCCCACGTTCTCATGGGATAATCCACATAAGATAATATATTCTGAAAGTTTTATAAACTCCGTTTGTTTAACAGGAATTTCATTATGAAAATATCGGATTGCATCATCTGACATGTGCTCAAAAATAATTCAACTTACTAATGAATAGTTTTCAGAGAACATCTTAGAATTTGATCAAGGTTATTTTCCCTTGGCTTCAAATTTCATCATCTGATCGATAAGCTGCTCTTGTACGCCCGTTGTAATGATCTTAGCTTAACGTAAACATCACCAGCGCAAGTACTACATTAAAATGTTCCCCACTTGCCGTAGAAATATGGATTTTACGATAACCCGTACAACTGAAAACATCCATCTTACGTTTAATCAATACATTACCAATGAGATATTACATTGATTCATTTGTTTCGAGAATTAATCTTCAGAAAGCTTCAGGCCACTTGAATACATAAATTGGAGAAGAGAACTGGAAGAGCAGAGGTTAGTTACACATTTGCTCTCACAACAGTGCATTTATTATTATTTTTTTTCTAACAGTTCATTTATTTTCAGTCCCCTTGGCATATTCATAATTGCCGAATTTATTAAGTTTTCCTGGCATAGATATCAGATAAACACAGAAAATAAAATACTTCATCATATAGGCGATCAAAGCTCTCCATCATCATCATTATCATCATCATCACTCCAATACCTAGGTGTGGTTGTACGGTTAATGCGCAGCTTCGAATCCGACCATGTATATTTAGCCGGTCACCTCCCCAAGCCTGGATGTGGCACAAGATCCTTTTAACGTGGGGAGTGCCATATACGTACTTATGCATATGGGCCATGGACATTTTTTTTTTTTTTTGCAACTCCCGCGACATCTGTCACGATAGCATCGGTATTACACCTACCCAAACCCTTTAAATTTGATGCCGCTGGGTTGGAATCCCCAGGGGCTGAACAAATTCTTCCATCTAAAATGAGGAGAACCATAGCTCCACATACAGCACGGAGATGGTAACCACTCCTCAGTAAGGTCTCATTAGCAATGGTTAACTCCTGTTCTAGGTAAGTAATTATTTACCCGCTGTCCCACGCAGCAAAATATGGCACAAGGCCGCGTTTTAAAGTCGGGTATCCGAGCCCGTAGGCACGGGCAAAAATTCCCTATCGACCACGTAAAAACGGAGTCAATTTCCCGAGACGAGACTCTGCCCTTCGGCAGCGCGTCATCTGGGGGATACACTCTGACATGTGCCAGGTAAGTATAAGATGAGAGAATCTGGTCAGCTCCCCCCACTTATCTTGGTTTAAAACTGGAGAATATTCGTTCATGCGTTGAACATATTAGGCATGTTAGGATCATTCCTCTAAAGATCAAGCTACAACCAATGTCCTGTAAGGTAGAATTATCTTACAGTCCTCTCTGTCAGCCAAATTTCTTTTTCCATATGCTTCATTTTCGTTTGCATCAGGCAGTCCCTTGAAGCTTTCTAAGGGAAAGATAATGCCCATCTTCGTTTTTCACGTATATCCTGTCTTTAATACTCTTTAATTAGCATGGCGTAATTGGGAAGATAATGTTGTGATTTACTTTTTCCTGGGTTTGAAATCCATTATGTCCTTTTCTTATGTAATGAAATGAGTGCGACGATTAAATAAGAACACGAGACATTCATCGTTATTACTCATCGTTGCATCCACCCCAACATTTCGTTAGCTACCCGTTAATCGTTGGTATACTTCTTCCAAATTAACTATCGGGTGAGACAAACAGATCATTCATTCTCCATCCGCGGCACGTGAGAGGCTTTTCGCCAATGCCTAGGGCGTTTTTTTTAATTATTCTAGTTCTGACGCTTTACATACCGGATGAATTTGCGAGGTCACATACTTCAATATTCGGTAGCTGGGAATGACTCCAGATCGATACCCTAATTATCCTATTTCTTTGATGGTTTTGTGAATTGCACGCAATGTCTATTTCGAAATTATATTACACTTTAATTATATAGTGTTACAGAATGCTGTGCGTAGGCCAGGATGGCCTGGACTTAGTCAATATCTCGTGGGCGTAGAAATCTAACAGTAATGGAAAGGCTTCATATAAACAAAATAATAATAATGTAATAATAAATAATGGATAGGCTTCTATATAAACAAAAATAGCATGAAGGAGACAAGAATTGTAAAGCATCAACACGCGTTCCACTCCCAGATTCGCCTCGCCTGTATGTGACGGAATATCCTGGGCCAAAGAGTGGACAAGCATTTCCTTGAAGTTCTTCCTACTGCAACCTCCTAAAATCGATGCTAGCACCTTTTTTTTCTACGCTCTATAATAAAACAGATAAGAAAAAGAAACCGCCATTCGCTGTTACTGTCTAGAAAATGGTGTTGGTGTCTGAGGGCTGAAGTCAAGGACAACACAGATTCAAGCCTTTTTTTTAAAGTGCATTCGGACCAAGTGGACGCAAAAGACTAGGCCGAAATTTGAACTGGGGTCACCGGTTCTATCATTATTCTATAATATTCGCTTTATATATAAGGATGATGCAAAAATTATCTGTGCTGTTTTCTAATATAACAAAGGGAAGCATTGAATAGCTTTCATTTTTACTGAAATATTTATGTCTTGATTATAAATGTTTTTTTTTAACAATATTTTGTCGGAAAAATTATTTTATCACGTCATTACTAAAATTTAAGTGCATATTCAACATATTCTTCAGAATGTGGAAATAGAATGTAATCGAAACTAAGTTAACGAATTCGTACGATTGAAAAAGAGAAAACAATGTACAGATGTATTGGAAACTATTTCCAAAATGAAAAATGCTATTTTACTTTTCAGTTGCTTCTATAATTCAGTACTAGTGATAGCAACTCTTATTAGTAATCTCCATATTTAACTAACTGGAGATGATTAATCCTTGTCGTATTTGAATGAGTAGCTTATTATCTGCTAGAGGATCAATGAGTTTTTGTCATTAAGATTTGCCCCACCAATTTGTTATCTGATTTCTATGCATTCATCTTTCTGGTTAGGTTGAACATGACAATAGATTTTATTCAGGTATCATGAAACAATAAAAGATTTATTTTGACATATTGAAAGTTACAAGAGAGTTATTCCTGTAAGTTAAATTATGGTCAACAGAGAGATTAGTTGAGAATCCGTGATCAATTTGGTTTTTGAAGTTCTCTTATAAATATTGGTATCATTTGCATATATTTTATTATTGAACGGAGAATAGTTCTACGTGGATCAGTAATTAAAATAAGGAAAGGACCGTGAAAAAATCTTTGAAGAAGGCACGCGTGTTTCGAAATATTTGTATCAGAATTTTTTTTAAAGAATCTAAAATTGCCAGTTTCTCTGCGAAAATTTAATATCAACATTCACAAATTATTAAGTCGAGGAACCAAAAAACAAAACATAATGGATATCTATTGTTAATTGCACAATGAGAAGGCAACTAGTCTACTCTGGTAGAGTGTACAAACAAATAGTCCTTTTTGTTCTTTTTTTATTCTTTTATGTTTTTTTTTTTTGTTTTTGGTATACATAGAAAAATAAAGTCGGTGGTGACGAAGATTTGGAGAAAATAATTACTAATTAAATGATTAATTTGTAGAATATCTTAAAAGGAAATACTTCTTAAATTCAAGTTTGCACATTTTATTTAATCATATCTCCCCAAGCAAGGCAATAAAGCTACTATGACGCAAACGGTTACTGAGTGTTCGAGAATATGAGAAAAAGATACTATTAAGGAGAGTGAATAAAAAATAACAAAAGTTAAGACAGAAGATAACGATTGACATTACATTTAATTTTTTACGACAAAAGAAACTATTAGCATAACACTTACGTTTACATGTAGACAATTTAATTTTAAATTGATGCGACTTTGCTGCCAATCTAATACTACACTTAAATTCATAAAGTCTAGGTACTATGGAAGAAAGTACCACAGAATAATAACCAGGGAAGTATTTATAGAATAATCACAAGAAATCTGTATTACGCCGGTAGGGAAATGAGTGAAAGCAACATACTAGGGGAGGACCGATAATATTGTAGGACAGATTCAGGATAAATTACATTGCACATTATTCTTTGAATTATATCAAGAATTTTTAAAATATTTAGAAAGCGCATCAGACCATAAGTGCATTAATATTCAATGCACGAACAAATCGTAGATTTATAAGTATATTAGAGAGATTCTGACAAGTAAATTGTCTAGAACGATATACAGTGAATCAACTTTCCTAGTCGCAGGCCTATCAATTGATTCCCTATTATGTCCGCATCAGCGTAAATATTACCCTATGGTCTAGCTTCCCCTGGAAGTTAGTATCAGCTACGTTGATGCAAGCAAAAAAGGGGAATCTCAGATGATTGATTTGAAAGCCTTAAAATATTATAAAAATATTCTCCTGGTGAGTTTTTCAGTATTTGAATGAATTACGGTGTTATATCCGGTTGAAATGTCCCCACTTTGGCTCCCAGTTGAATGATTATTGCTCACAGAAAATATTACATTTAATTATATATAACGATTTTTACGAGCACGTCAATAACGGCTAACGTGTTCAGGAAACGTAATTACAGATAGAATTTACTTAAAAGAACGATTACTTAGCTTATCTTCTTAGCCTGCCTGGTGAAAAACGCTGCTGGTGGCGCCAGGGGTGGCGGTACCACAATAGCTACCGAAATCGTGATATCAACCCTGGTCGGCGGTTGATGAAGACAGGGTATAAATATATATATATATATATATATATATATATATATATATATATGCGGTTGCAGGGAAATATATTTGTGACCTTAGGTTTCAGGCAGTGAGATCTTCAAATTGGTTTTCCAATATATATACATACATATATACATACATATATACATATATATATATGTGTGTGTGTGTGTGTGTGCGTGTGTGCGTGTGTGTGTGTGTGTGCGCGCGTGTGTGTGTGTGTTTGTGTGGGCGGCATATCTTCATTCAGATATGTTTCTTTGAATAATATGGACATATTATCTCTATATATTTTTATGCTAATCCTTTCCAGTTCACTAATCAGTTTCTTTATGTTAAGATCAAATTCATCAATGAAGGTGCCTTAGATTTTTCATACCAATGTACTTGTGATCTCCTCCAAGATGATATTCTGAAGTAAATTACGGAACAATGTATTGTAACTGTGAAAAGTATGCATTTTGTTGTGATACCTATTAAAAAATAAATAAAAAACACGCGTAAACGGGTTCTGTTATAATTATTTTTAGATTTATCCGTTCTAGCTTTGAATTTTTTTTAAAAAAGTGTTTCAATATTAAGGAAGCTGACTGCAAATTGTTTGCAGCCAAAATAGCATTAGATTTACATTTTATAACCGATTTCACAAAATTTAGATTTTATAACCGATTTCACAAAAATCCATAAATGTTCCATATACACACACCTATGACCCGGCACGCATCGAGTCTGTAGTCCAGCTCCTGCCAAACACGCTGTAGCATGCACTGCGTAAAATTCTCCATCTCTTCACTGATTTTCTGCTTATATTCTTCTAGAATTGTTGGAAGAGAGAGTGTATAGAGCTGTCCTTTCACATAGCCCCAGACAAAAAAAGAATCACAAGGTGTCAAATCAGGTGAACGTTGTGGTCATTTCTGCAGAACTTTGTCATTATCACTGATCTCTCTTCCTGATAGATAAGTCTGCACTGAGGTACAAGGAAATATTACACAAGACATGCTACAAAGTGCTTGGACGACCGACTATATTATTCACAGAAAGAAGATTCATGGGACAAAGTTGAATTCTTTAAATTCTGTTCATCGGGTCAATATAATTAGGCAAAAGCAGGTGTGAAATGGGTGAGGTTGGGAATATATTTTGCAACGAAATAAAATGGTTATTCACTGGTTCAAAACTCCTCTTTGCCCATAGCGAATTATCGGACAACTTCATAATTTGCAAGTAATTATCATGTATATTAAAGTTTTGAAGACTATTTTCTCCACTCACTGTGCAGATTTAATCAACATGTTATCTATATTTTTCTACCAACCTTACACTTTACATCAATTATTACTAAATTCAATGTTTGCCTCAAACCGCTTTGTGTGATTAGTTACATGCCTAAAAAATAAACGTTTTACTGCGTATATTACAATAAATGTATGTATTCTATTATATATTTACATTATAATCGTTACAAACACGCGAACACATATGCATGAACAGATTTGTATTTAGGCAGCAATCCCTGTTTCATACATGTTTCTTTAAAAACACCTGGAAATATACTGATTTTACTTCCCTTGTTGCAGCCGTATCTCAGTCTACTGAGGTGTTAATCCTACGAACAAAATATAATAATTTTCATAAAAATATTCATAAGGTTCATCTAATCTTGACAAACGAATCAAGGTTTGAACATTTTGGTAGTAAGAGAATACTGGAAAAAGGCTTAAAAATAAAATTAAATACACTGTAGTTAGACATTTTTATTTTTATTATTTACTTTAAATATTACAATTTTACAATATTACATTTTATGTATTTTTAATGTAATTCAAAATGGCCCAAAAATTGTATATATATATATATATATATATATATATATATTTGTGGCTATATATTGTATTATATATAATATATATATATATATATATATATATATATATATATATATAGTTGGTTAGTTAGTTAGTTAGTTTATGAAAAACTAGGTAATCCGTATGGGTAAACCCAAGGAGGATGATATCCAGAGAGCTCAATGTAAATTCAGAGCAAATAAATTTCAATAAAAACAGACCACTTTAAGGTTCCATGTAATAAATTATTTCACCACAGCCCTTTTAAAGGGCTCTGGATCATCAGAGTTTACTTCCAAAGGTTGATGCTTGTGTGTGTGTGTGTGTGTGTGTGTGTGTGTGTGTGTGTGTGTGTGCATTTTTCTGAGGAAGCCCACATGCTTGTTTAATACTTTAATGTAAGATTCTATTATAAAAATGGATTTAATTCTGATCTGTCTGCGTCTTTCTCTCTCTCTCTCTCTCTCTCTATATATATATATATATATATATATGTGTGTGTGTGTGTGTGTGTGTATGTTTGTGTGTACGTATGTGTGTGCGTATGTTTTTTTTTGTGTGTGTCTGATGACGAGAAGGCTTACAGTTCACTTGAAAATTCGTTGTTCAATCTCCGAACATTTAAATGGACACTCATGTCCACATTCTTATTTTTGACAGATATTAGTCGGAAATATACCAGTGCTTCATCAAAATAATAAGCAAAAACTTAACATTATGAAAGCTATTTATATAAGTCAAATGCAGCAAAAAATTATATAAAGTCTACTTCGAATATAGCAACAAAGTTCTTAAATGTGTGAAGCCGCAAACTGTTATATAAAAAAAATACTAAATTAAAATACACCAATTAAAAAAATATTTTAAAGAATCACATAATTTACCTCCGGTGAAAACATATTTTGAATTTACGGTGTTTAAGTATAACGCATCCATAGATATGCAACAACTGAAGATTGCTTCAGAGGAGATTAAAAGTATTTAGAAAAATAAAAAAAAGATCATTTGAAAGAAAATTTGGGAAATTTTTTTTATCAATTTCTAACAGCCACCAAGAAATTAATTCGTGGACTTGAAATGATTAAAACTAAAGTAAATGTATGTAATGCGTCTAAATTTTACACACACACACACACACACACACACACACACATCTATATACATTTTTAGGAATTTAAAACAACATGCCTGGCCGCGTACACAATTCCGGAAAATCCTCGATGAAAATACAACTATACTTAAACATGAAAACAATAAACAAAAACTAAAAATTCTTGAAGCTATATACATAAAACAGTTGAAACCCAACCTGAACAAAATAATCTACAAAATCTTTACAAATATTATTAAATGCCTATAATTGATAACTGAAGCCATTGGTTTATACCAACGGCTTCCTATACTTAATTCTTCTCGTTTTCACTCACGAGTGGTCATGTGCGACGTCACGAGCTGCGATGAGATTTTCGTTTCCGCGTCTCGTATACACGAGTTTGTCCTTGCTTTGAAATTTTTCATGCAACATAAACAGACTACTATTATTGTTTCGTCCGTGTATTGTTTGATATATTGAAATGTAATTGTCATCTTTGATAATGGTGTATGTAAGCCGAAAGTTTAGCTCGGATTTAAACATGTATCAATATGGTGATTTCCTTTCGTCTTTCTATGATAATGTTATTAAGCCTCTCAGACAATGTGAAAGGAAATTATTTAAAATAAATACACACAACTTGTCTATATTATTTAATGAAACATGCATCAATATGTTCCATTGAATGTATATAAAACTAAATACAATTTAAATAATGTAAATTATTTAATATCGTCTCAGTCAATCAGGATACTAGTTCTTTGAGTAAAATGCTAATGTGCTCTCATCTCCATGTTTACCTGCTTTGATTTTGCCATTTCTTACAAATTTCATCAACATAAATGTCATTTAAAAATATAAAAATACTGTCGTAATGGCACAATCTTGTTCTTCAAACAGAGACATCCACGTATGATTTGTTTAGAACATCCGTCCATGCTGAGGTAACATTTAGAACCTGTATTACTATTTAACTTACTTGTCGAGTCTACTGAATGATTAATGGCGAAAAGCAAAATATTATGTTTCCATACAAAATTTTCATAATTTAACAAATTGACGAATTCAAATTAGAATTTTATGGTAGTAAAAGGAGAAAAATCTGGCAAATTGTTGTGAGACCGTAACATACCTACAATATGGACTCTTCCAGGACTATATAAAGTATGCGATATAATACTCTAAGAGAAGAGGAGGAAAGAGAGAGAGAGAGAGAGTATTCTAATACCGTAGTATCAGCCGCGTACAACTACCCATATTGGACACTAGCACATAGTAAGCTCCGCTTACACTTACCCTATCTTTGTAACCTTTTTGTTTAATATATCTTTCTTACCTCTAATCCGTGTTCCGTGTTTTCCTTCCGTGGTCCCAACTTTAGGCTCACATCACAAATAAAAGCAAATACACTATAGGTACATACATTTTATGTCATACTTATCTCATTTTAACGGGTTTTTAATACACATTATATTATATTCTACCTGTTATATATATATGTATAATTAATTTAATATATATAACTGAATATAATTAAATACATATAATTGAAAAAAAAGTAAATATCATTTAAATGCTATTTTTATAATACCATCTCAGACGGTCATTATACCAGTTTCAATTAAAAACTATCAAAAGAATTTGTAAAAAATAAACGAATTTCCTTTTTTCCTGTGACTTATACCATAAATTTGAAACGCCAAAACTAACCATGAGCTGGAAAAGTACTCTTTCTTTATAAGATATATTGTTCAATTCCTTCATGAACGACATACCATACTAAAATTTACTTCACACTAATTAATTTCTTTACCAATAAGTGTCATTATAGTACACGACTGTTTTAAGTTTGCTTTTGAGTCTGTTTACTACCCTCGCCCGCCGTATCAAAGCACTTCTGATTGAGATATTAAATTAATAATTGCCAAGCTACAGTCAATTTTGCACGTCATCGTATAACAACTTGTAAAAGTGAGAAAGCAATAAACATTATAGATTATAATTTAAATTCAACAACTGCAGGTGCATCCGTTGTCAGTAAAATAATATTAGTTCACGATCTTGAATGAAATATACAGAAAAATACTTAATTATATTTCATAGATTTACTGTGATAATAACACTTTAATACTAGTGGTAATACTACTACTACTAATAATAATAATAATAATAGAAGAAGAAGAAGAAGAAGAAGAAGAAGAAGAAGAAGAAGAGGAATATAACCTAGTATCATATCAAAAAGTGATATCTGTTTGTTGTCGTATAACTTTATGGGGAACAGCCATAATGTAAGATCTCATGTTTAAAATGGAGAAGCTGTGAAAAAGAAGACTGTTTCGTCTTATACGGGTTATCAATACTTTTACAGGTTATTTAAAGCCAGATAATATTTTTACATTGTAATCTTTTTTAGGTAATGATGATTTAGGGATAAAATTCTTACTAATTAATCCCTAGATGAGAGGGAAGAGATGGATTCATGTCTTTCCGAATGGTATTTGCGCCTAAACGAATATAGCGAACCCAACTGGAACTCAGCTCTCCGATTTAAAATTCCGAGCCATTATCCATTACACCAACCGCACATCCAAGCTTAAAGCACGGGATTTTCCCAAGGGGGGACACCCATCAAGGTAGTGACCAGGCTTGACTTTGCTTAATTCTGGTGATCTTATGAGAACCGGTATTTCAATGCGACAGAGGAGAGATACTACTACTACTACTACTACTACTACTAATAATAATAATAATAATAATAATAATAATAATAATGATAATAATGAAAGGCCTCCTCAATATTGTAAAATACTTCAGTGACGACATAGGTATGGACTTCGGATTAGATAAATGTGCAAAAGTAACATTCAAGAAAGGTAGAATTACAGAAACACCCTTAATAGATTTAGATTTTGTCACAAAGATTAGGAAACTGGAGCATGATGAAGCTTATAAGTACCAAGGAATTAGCGAAGGAGATGGCATACAACACCCCCAAATGAAGGAAAAATAAGAAAAGAGTTCTACAGGCGTGTACGTCTGGTACTAAATACTGAGCTAAACTCAAAAAACAGAATATCAGCCATAAACACATTGGCTGTCCCTGTGGTGCAATCCAGCTTTAATGTCCTTAACTGGACCAGAGCTGAAATTAAGCGAATGGACGCCAAAACGAGAAAGCTTCCCACTTGCTATCGCATGCATCATCCCAAAGCTGATGTTGATCGTCTGTATGTGCCCAGATCCGAATGAGGCAGAGGATTAGTTCAACTAGAACTGTCCTACAAAACTACACAAATTGGCCTCCAAAGATACTTAGAAACTACACAGTCTGGATGATGGTATGCGTCAAGGAACATGAAAGTAGTAAGCGTCTTTACTCCGTAATGAAAGAAGCTAACAAATTCAAAATGGAGTTTCAAATGGGCGTAGAGATGCAACTACAGCACAATACATCGGCTGAAACTGCAAAATACTTAAAAATGACAGCAAAGACGAATGCAACCGACCAGATACAGAAGCGATGGCAAGATAAACCGCTTCATGGCCAATACTCTGCCCGTACCAAACAAGCTGACGTAGACAAAACCCGTACCCATCAGTGGCTACGTAGTGCAGGGTTGAAAGCTGAAACTGAAGGTTTTATCCTTGCTGCGCAGGACCGATGCTTGCTAACTAGGAATTACCAAGCACATATACTAAAATATTGTGTCAGCCCAAAATGCAAATTCTGTGATAAATATCCAGAAAAGATTAATCATCTTGTATCAGGTTGCACGATGTTGGCACCCACTGAATATAAAACCCGACATAACAGAGTGGGCCAATATCTGTACTGGAAAATCTGCAACTTCTACGGGATGGAAACTGAAAGAAACTGGTATGAACACCACCCAGACCCGGTTACAATTTTATGGGACTACACAATACACACTGACAGAACAATCAAAGCCAACCGGCCAGATATTGTTATTAAAGACCACAAACAAAAACGGTGCCTCCTTATTGATATGGCAGTCCCTGCTGACTGCAATGTATCTTTGAAGATATTCAAAAAGCTGTCAAAATACAAGGACCTTGAAATAGAAATCTCGAAAATGTGGCATATGGGAACATCAACAATCCCTGTTGTAGTTGGATCCCTAGGACTGGTTGGAAAAGATTGCAGTATACTAATTGAAGGGATTCCTGGAAGTCCATGCCTCAAGGAGATACAAAAAATTGTTCTGACAAGTACAGCCCACACTTTACGAAGGGCTTTATCTATGTAATTTTTTTTTTTTTTTGTTAGTGGAAAGTGTCATGAAGCCATTTCAAACCTTAGGTCCCTGGGTGGGACCCGGAAAGAAATGTGTAAACGCCAGAAATCAAAGAAAATAATAATAATAATAATAATGATAAGAAGAAAAAGTAGAAAAATGAACAATATATATCTTTTTTTCATTTAGCTCGTCAGCGACGAAATATAAGTATTAGGAATAATATCAAGTGCAAGATGCACCTCATGCTATCAAACAATAAAACATTATGTGAATAACATCTTAAACCACTCAAAATACGCCAGAAAGTTATTGAATATTATACGGGATTTTACAATTCTTACTGACAGACTTATAAAAGACAAAAGACCATAAGCATTTGGACATATCACCTAGAAGCTGATGCGTCATTGTAGGTGAACCGGTGTAGTTAGGGATCGTCATAAACAGAAATCGATGTTTTTTGTTTGTTTGTTTTTGAAGTCAGAATGATTTGTAAATTTGGCGGTTTGGAAGTCATATCTAAGTACTTTGATACCCCGTCAATCAGCGACAGTCCCAGTGAACAGTGTTACTTTACCTGAAGGTACATCTAGATGAGCCTCACCTGTATGGATATGCATTGCTTTTATCAAAATCTGCCACTATATCAAGGAAATGTGACTGTCATACATGTGCTTAGTATAACCGTATAATCTGGGTAATAAAATGAGTATATTGTATTCCGAATGTTTTGTTAGATGCTTGGTGTGTTGCACTCCGATATAAAAATAATGGTGAAACTATTAAACTCTCCACCCTTGATACCGAAGAAATACAAATAACAATATGATAAAATTGGGAAGTAAATTTTTGCGAGTTCTATCAATGTGGAATCGCTCACATGCTAGAAATTAGGATAAGAGTCAATGTAAATAAGTCATAGAAAGTCATAAAGCTACTATTTTTGTGAGTTTAACATACAGACTAAAAGTGATATAAAAGCTAATAGACTCAATTAAAACAATGAAAGTGTACAAATAAAAATAATATTCCTCACACAAAAAGCATTAATATAAGATTAATATATATATATATATAAATATTTACTTAACTATATATATATATATATATATATATATATATATATATATAAAGAGAGAGAGAGAGAGTTAAGTAATGTTAATATATATAGTTAAATATATATATATATATATATATATATATATATATATATATATATATATTCAGTTATATAGATATAGATATGAGTTTGTGACCCTGGGTTTCACGCTTTACGATAACCAGGCTTTGTTTGATGGTCGCAAACACATGAAACCCAGGGTCACAAACTCATATCCATATAACAGAATTGAAGGAACCAGAAACCCATTCCTAAACAGGAAACAGTGTATGAACTTCTTCATCTGTTTAAAAAACTGGGGAGGAGTGTGAACAGGACGACTATATTAAATATATATAAAAATAGTAAAAATATTTGAAAGTACAGTGAACCCACATTTCTCGAACGTCTCACATGTCGAACAAATCCTGTTTTCAAACAGAAAATTCGAGATGAACATACATCGGTTATCGAACAAAATTTCGGTTCTCGAAAAACATTGCCGAACAGAGTTAACCCGAACTAACGCAATAATTTCTGAGACGATCTCCGTGTTGTATACATTCGTGCGTTGTGGTGTGCTTTTCTTTTCCAATTTTATTGTAATCTCATTTTTTTTTCTCTACATTGATTCCTGTTGAAAAAATAGTTTCTGCTTACGAACATTTCGTGTTACGAACGGCCTTCAGGAACGCATCAAATTCGTGAACCGAGGTTAAACTGTACGTTGAAATTGAAACTGAAAAAATGTAGCTCCTTCAATCTATTGTTATATGAATAAAACTTGGAGTCCTAGATACGATCAATAAAGGTTTATATAAGACAATTAACATGGGCACCTCGAGGTGGTGTAATGGTTAACAAGCTTGTCTCGCTAGAACAATTATGAATGAGTAGTGAGTTCGATCCTCACTGGGTGCCCCTTACTTTCAGCCTTGTGCCACATCCACGCTATGCTTGGAACATCTCTACAGTATGAAGCAAAATATACAGAAAAAACAAACAAAAATCTTAATATGCAGTTATGCTGTATTAATGTTAATATAAAGTCAACGTCGGACGTTTCGGTCTATTTTAGACCATCATCAGGACATATTCATAAAACATAATTAACATTAGGACATATAAAATTCAACATGAAAAGACGATGGACATAAGAGCACAACTAATCCAAACAGATAACTGAAATTTTATATAAGATCAGCGCTCCGTTTAAATATGATCCATATATTTGTTTACATAAGACAATTAGCAAGAATCATGGCAGCTCCTGTTTTTAGTTGCTCAAAGAAGATATTCAAACTAAATAATAATTTAACCTGACATATTTCTGCGTTTATTTATTTTTATTTTGTCCCGAGTTTATATAACACTCTAATAAAATAACAATGTCTATTATATCAATCTTGGCACTCGTATGGTTTTTTCTCGTATGGAGAAGACAGTGTGAATAGGAGCTTATGAAATGCTTATGTGAGTCATGCTATGATTGACGTAGAAAAAGACATAAAAGCGAAGGAATGTTTGCTAACTAAAAAAATCTATTATTAATGTGCAAATGGACATCAGATATTTAAAAAAGGAAACTCTCTGAAGAGGGGTTAAAAACAGGAAGGCTGGCGTACGTGACGTTGCCACTAGAAAGAGGCAGCAGACGAGAACTTAAAATGAAAGCAACAGATGATTAGTTTTACGAAGAAAACAGCAAGAGACGAGAAAATGAAATAGCAAAGAGGACGATGTAGGTGAGAAAGATTGGCGGATTGGGAAAGGAAAAAAAATGGCTGCAGCCGAGATGCTGATATCAGAAAGAGGCTGCAGATAGAAAATTGAGAAAAAAAAGGAAAAATGCCGCAGATGAGATGCTAAAACAGGGCCCTAGACAGATAGTTAAAAACAAGAAAAAGGCTTTTGAAAACAAGCACAGAACAAACGTCAAAGTCGAGAGGTTGAAGAATAGTAGGCGAAATATTCAAAGAAAAAAGAGTTTGCTGATGAAATACTGAAAAGAGAAAATGGCCGCACACAAGATGTTGCAAGCCGAAAGACGCCACATGCTGGAAACAGGAAAAGACTTCGTATGATATATTTAAAGCTAGAATGGGTCACAGACGAGATGTTAAAAACAGAAAAAAATGCCCTCATATAATGAAAAGAAAATGATGCCGCCGTTGATCGGTTAAAAAGAGAAAGCAGTCACTGGCGAAATAACAAAAGCAGAAATTGATCGCAGACGAGATGATGACTACCTACCATAGACGCGTATGAGATGCTGAAAAGACAACAAAACGCTGCAAATATGATTTTTTAATAAGAGATACAAGTATCTAACCTCACTAAAGGTATAGGCTTACCGTCAAATAGTTATGTTGAATGAAGAACATTATATGAATAAAAGAGTAGGTAACCGGAAGTGAATATTATGAGGATAAGGAGAGTAGATATCGATTGAGCCATGAATGGAAAATGTTATGATAGCAGTTTTCAGGGAAGTACCTTAGCAGAAATGTATTTCACAAAAAATTTCTGTTCTTAGAGAAAAGATATATAGAATTTTCGCCCTGTTATTTGGAATACAGGGGAAATTGTTATTGATTTGACTCCATAGATGTAGCATGTCTTGGCCTAGCGGTAAAGGTTTGAACTTGTGGAACTAAAAAAGGGAACTTAATTGAACATTTGTGATAAGCTTGAGACATTGCAACTGGGGTTAAGTTGTCGAAGTGTAGGAAAATAGGTACCCATAATAGCGCGTAAATGCTGATGTACTTTATCAAGGTTGAAATGTGTGAATATAGGAATATTATTACAATTATGAATGTAGTAAACACTAGCGGAAACATACGAAAACGTCGGAGGAAGCTGCAGGGATATTAAAAAGAGAATAGAACCGTACATACCATATTTGGAACAATAATCCTCAGAGATTTTGTTTTAACGATAAAAGAGGCTACAATTAATATTCAGAATAAGAGGTCGTTGTTTAGACACTGAAACTATCGTGAAACCACAGACGAGACGTTGAAAAAGAAAGAAAAAGAGAAAAGGTATCGGAAAAGAGAGAAAAAAGAGAAGAGATGTTGAAAAACAAACAAAAAAGCGAAGAGATATTGAGAAGGAAAGAAAAAGCGAATATATATTGAGAAAGAAAGAAAGAAAGAAAGAAAGAAAGAAAAGAGAAAAGAGATATTGAGAAAGAAAGAAAAAGAGAAGAGATATTTATAAAGCAAAAAAAAGAGTATCTGTCTATATTTCTGAGATGAGGTATTATGCACACTATTTACATTATTCGGACTATAAAAGGGTTCAGTTCAGCATTCCAGCTACCTGAAGAAGGTCGGAACGTACAACGGCCGAAACGTTGTAATTAATATGGCGACAAAGATGAGGACAATAGTACGAATAATGTAAAAAGAGAAGCTATATTGAAAACGAAAGACAAAAATAAAAAGAGAGGAACTATTGAAATGTAAACAAAATAGAAGACATAGAAAAAGAAACGATATTGAGAAAGAAAGAAAAAATCGAAGAGACATTGAAAAAGAAATAAAAACCTGAAGAGATATTAAAAATGAAAGAAAAAGAGATTTTGAGAAATAAAGAGATTAGAAAAGATATATTGAGAAAGAAAGAAAAAATCGAAGAGACATTGAAAAGAAATAAAAACCTGAAGAGATATTAAAAAAAAAGAAAAAAGAGATTTTGAGAAATAAAGAGATTAGAAAAGATATATTGAGAAAGAAAAAAAAATCGAAGAGACATTGAAAAGAAATAAAAACCTGAAGAGATATTAAAAAAAAAGAAAAAGAGAGATTTTGAGAAATAAAGAGATTAGAAAAGATATATTGAGAAAGAAAGAAAAAAAATCGAAGAGACATTGAAAAGAAATAAAAAACCTGAAGAGATATTAAAAAAGAAAGAAAAAAAAGATTTTGAGAAATAAAGAGATTAGAAAAGATATATTGAGAAAGAAAGAAAAAATCGAAGAGACATTGAAAAGAAATAAAAACCTGAAGAGATATTAAAAAAGAAAGAAAAAGAGATTTTGAGAAATAAAGAGATTAGAAAAGATATATTGAGAAAGAAAGAAAAAATCGAAGAGACATTGAAAAGAAATAAAAACCTGAAGAGATATTAAAAAAGAAAGAAAAAGAGATTTTGAGAAATAAAGAGATTAGAAAAGATATATTGAGAAAGAAAGAAAAATCGAAGAGACATTGAAAAGAAATAAAACCTGAAGAGATATTAAAAAAAGAAAGAAAAAGAGATTTTGAGAAATAAAGAGATTAGAAAAGATATATTGAGAAAGAAAGAAAAAATCGAAGAGACATTGAAAAGAAATAAAAACCTGAAGAGATATTAAAAAAGAAAGAAAAAGAGATTTTGAGAAATAAAGAGAATAGAAAAGATATATTGAGAAAGAATGAAAAAATCGAAGAGACATTGAAAAAGAAATAAAAACCTGAAGAGATATTAAAAAAGAAAGAAAAAGAGATTTTGAGAAATAAAGAGATTAGAAAAGATATATTGAGAAAGAATGAAAAAATCGAAGAGACGTTGAAAAGAAATAAAAACCTGAAGAGATATTAAAAATGAAAGAAAAAGAGATTTTGAGAAATAAAGAGAATAGAAAAGATATATTGAGAAAGAATGAAAAAAAAGTGAAGTGATCTTGAGAAAGAAAGAAAAAAGAGAAGAGATAATGAGAAAGAAGAAAGGATAAGATTTGCTGAAAACGAAAGATAAAGTGAAATGTTATTGAAGAAGAAAGAAAAGGAGAATAGATATTGAAATATAAAGAAAAAGTGAAGATGATGAGAAAGAAAAAGGGAGTGATATTGAAAAAGAAAGTATAAGAGAAAAGATATTAAAAAGAAAGAACAAGAGAAGAGATATGGAAAAAGAAAGAAAAAAAGAAGCGATATTGAGAAAGGAGGAAAAAAAGAGGAGATATTAAAAAAGAAGGAAAAAGAGGACATATTGAAAAAGAAAGAAAAGCGAAGAGTTATTGAAAAAGAAAGGCAAAAAAGAAGAGATATTGTAAATGAAAGGAAAAGTGATGAGATATTGTAAGTGACGAAAAGAGAGAAGAGATATGGTAAAAGAAAAGAAATATCGAAGAGATATTGAGAAAGAAAGAAAAAGTGAAGAGATATTGAAAAAGAAAGCAAACGCTGCTGAAGAAAAGAAACTGAAGATGTTAAAAGCATGAAACGAAAATGCCGTAAATAACTTACTGAAAACAAAAATTGACTGTCGACGAAACTTTTGAAATAGAAATAGTCTTCTGACGAGATTTGAAAAAAGCAAAGTGACGGAAAGATTTGAAAAAAAAAACGGTCGCAGACGAGAGGTTACAAAAACAAAGTAGCCTCAGATTTTTTAAACAAAGTAGCCAAGATTTTGAAAACAGTTACGTACTTCAGACAAGAATACTAAATTAGAAGGAAGCCACTGAGAGGATGTAAATACAGAGAGTGCTCATGTATGATGTAATGAAAACAAAAATCGAATGTCCATTAAATGTTTGAAATAAAATGCGACGACATATTAAAAAGAAAATGGCGTCTAATACGAAATCTTACAAAAGTGAGGGATGCCAGAGTTAAGATTTTGAAACCATTTTTATTAAACCAAAGTGCAGCAGATAATATAATAAAATCAGAAATATGACTGACGATGATACACTGGAAATAGAGAAGGTGTTGAAAACGAAATTAGACTACAAATGAAATATTAGAAGTAATTAAAGGCAGCAGATGACTGTCGAATGCAAGAAATAAGGCCGCAGCGAAGATGCTTAAATTTGTAAGAGGGTGCAGACGACATATTGAAGTATGGACAAGGATGAGATATTGGAAATAGAAAAAAAAATATTTTCTATTGAGACGTTGAAAGCCAAAGTAGATTACAGACTATCCGAAAAGGAAAAAAGATAGTTTTGAAAAGAAACTGAATATAGAAAACAATTCCAGACGTGATATTGAAAGAAGAAAGCCACTGTAGTTAAGATTGTGAAAAGGGCATGCAGATAATAGCTTAAAAAGAGAAAAATAAAGGCACTGATTAAACAGTGAAGTCACAAATGGGACGCCGAGTAAAAAGAGGTCGCTGATAAGATGTAAGCAGATGAGATGATGAGATCAAGGCAGACGACGATACATTTAAAAGGGAATATCACCGCAGATAATACACTGGAAACAAAAAATTGGATGTTAAATCAAAACAAGAAAGACAAACAGAAGACAGCAGAGAAAACACAGACACGGAAAGATATCGGTAATGAGATGACTGAGAAGAAACATATAGCTACAGTGTAGATTTTGAAAAGTATCATCTGGTTCAGATGATTCCTTGAGAGAGATTACGGACAAGATGGTGACTATAGAATGGGATTGTAAATGACGTTATGAAAACAAAAAGATTGATAAAAAAGATAATGAACATAGATAGCGCAGATGAGCTGCTGAAAAGGAAAATAATCTAGGAGAAATATGATATTACACACACACATACATACATACATACACACACACGTACACACCCATATATATATATATATATATATATATATATATATATATATATACAATATTTATTATTTAATATACAATAGATATTTAAGTAACGTAGTAAAATGTGATTTCCTGTATGCAAAAATGGCTATAATTACCTTTCCAGATCAAAACAAACTACTAAATCAGAACTCATGTTAAAATGCAAAAGCCTAAACAATTTTTATTACGTAACTTAAAATTCGAAAACTGAAAAAAATAAATGTAAATAAATAAAATAGAAATAAATAAGCAAAAACAATTAAAATAAACTAATTAAAATATAACATAAAGTAAAATACGTAAATAATAAACAAATTAACAAGCCACTCCCGCCAAAATAACCGTTAGAATAGACTATGCAATAGCCTACCCACAATCACTGACACTTATATATAAAGAGTCGAGACAAACACAAAGCACGTGGCTTGATGACTGCGTTTAGCATGAAGTAGTATGTCGCTTGTGAGTGTTGACATAAATCTCCACTTGTATAGTTGCATTTTATCCCATAAATATAGTATACCTTATATATATATATATATATATATATATATATATATATATATATGAAGAAATATAGTTTTAAAGGTCTGCTATATTTATGGGGGTAAAGTGGTCAATATCAGAGATAGAGCGTATGTAAATTTAAATATAAAAGTAAACATTGAAGTTAACACTCAGAGGCGACAGGCTGTTTAATGCTAGACTTAATCGTCAGGCCGCATGTGACTTGATGATTGCGTCTATCATGAAACAGCTTGCGCCTCTGAGTGTTGACTTCAATGTTCACTATATATATATATATATATATATATATATATATATATGAAAACGCTTCTGACAAAATATACGTTCGAAGATGAGAAACTGACAAGTAAAAGAATGCCGTTGGGATATCGAAAAGAGAAACAGGTTTCAGAAGACATATTTGAAATAGGAAGACGCCGGTGACGCTATAGTGAAAAATGGGAAATGTTGGAAAATAAAACTGACCTAAGATAAGATATGGGAAGCAAACAGTCCACAGACGAGATTGCAAAATCATAAAAACTATGAAGACGAGTTGGGGGCGACTAAATCGATTACAGAGATGAGATTTTTGGAAAATACACGGAAATAACAGACAAGATATTGTAGATCGAAGAACGCTGCAGGTTATTTGCCTGAAACAGAAATAAAATAAAGACAAGACGGTGAGGTCATAAAGACGCTGCAGATGAGATAATAAAAAATAGCAGCCATTGTTGGAATGTTGAAACCAGAATGAGGCTGTATATATTAAGCTGAGATTAGATAGAGGCTGCAGAGGAGATATTAACCAGAGGACGACTTTGCACACTCTATATTGAAAAGTGAAATATTCTCCAAAACAACACTGAAATTGGTCGCAGACGAGATACTGAAATACGGATAGCGGTCACAGACCTTATGATGAAAGAAGAAGAAGAAGAAGAAGGGGGAGGAGGAGAAGGAAGAGAACTCTAGAGAAGACATATTGAATGAAACCTGAACAAACACACGTAAAATTCAAAAATACAGACATATAAAGAAAAATAACGAATAGTCTTACAGGTTAGGTGGTTTAAAACACCAAAGACACGCCACATGATGAGCATGAGAATGCTGAACAGGCCAGAACGTCGGCAACCCCAATGATAGCGATTGTAGTTTACAGGGAAGCAAGAAATCGGAAGGGACTTCTTCCACAAGAGAGAATTTCCAAAATGTTAGAATAGAAATGGCATTTTGTATTGAGTTAGTTCTGCAGTAAAACTGTGAGACGTAGTTGCCAGTATAGTAGCATGCTTAAATTCATATAGCCGAGGCAATAGGGAAAAGCCTAATCAGAACAGTTGCCATGAAAATTGTTGGAGAAAAGACAAAGGAAATCCACAGCACGCCGTTGAGAATGTGAATGAAGTCGAGATTTCTTGTTAGAATCTATTAAATTACAGACTCGTCTTGGAATTTCGTCAAGAATCTCAAGATAGACACCAGGAGCACCAGACCAGATATGGTAGGTGTATTCAATTCATTGACAAATAACAGATTTATAGATATGGTAAAAGGATTCTAATGCGAAAGGTTTTCTGGCAGCACTCAGCGAACCAACTTTGATTGCAGTAGACGTATCAACTTATTTGATCTACTTCATGTCAGTGGAAAAACTTGAACCAAAGAAAACGTAGACTGCAGCACACCTGGAGTTTAGCATCGGTCCATGCTGATGGCAGACAGAAATGGTTCTCAGTGGTGATTAAATTAAGGTAGTTTTATTTTATTTTACTTTTTAGGGCAGTTTTGTTTGTTTTAGTGAGCACAGAGGAGACTCTGGATAGAGATAGTATTTTTTTGATTTCTGGCACCCTGCAAATTCTGGTGGATGGGCATCACTGGTTTACAACTATCTCCTAAATCTTTCATGCCCCAGTAAACCATTTCAGCTGGCCGGCTAATCTCACGTGAGAGAATGAATTTAAGGAACCCTCGACTTAAATGACTGTGCAGAGCGAAAGGTTTCCTCAGAAAAACTACAATGGACACGTGTTCGCAATTAAGGTGAGCAACCTAGTTGGGGGACATCGGATGTGGTCTAACCTGAATATGTATGAGCTTCACCAGCTTAAAACCCCGAAGACACGCCACATGTTGAACACACTAAGAAACCAGTTGCCAAGAGCCAAATTCTGGCACACAACCGCGACAGCTGGAAGGGAATGGTGCATAGCTCAGCACGTCACAATAACCAACGACGCCTTCCGTGGTTAAGGGCGAAAGCAGAATATGTTTTGTTTTGTAGGCATTTCTTTGAATATTTCCATGTTTACGTTATAGATATAGCCATATATTTCAAATCAGGTCACTGTTTTATCTAAGAATAGATTGCCAAACATTCTCTGCCATATATCTGGTTAACAGTTCAACACTTTTCTTTTATAACTAACAAAGATTTCTGCTTTTTTATTCATAGTTTTTGAAGACATAATGCTCTATTGTGCATCATCTGTCAATTTAAATTTCTGCATTATTCTCACAAAATTCTTCAAAGTCTTATTGAGGTTAATAGTACGTCCTTTTTTCTTGAATTTAATCATATAAAAATTGTATCCTTTGTAGCTCTCAATATTTTTTTTGGATATCTAAACTAAACATTGTCCCGCCATTCATTTACTCAAGGACCCCAGGCAAGTATGTCTTGTTTGCACCCGTCCTTTTTCCTTTCAATCTGTCCTGTAAGTATTAAAATTACCAACCTCGTTTTCATCATTATGCGCCCAAATCTTCCAACTGTCTCTGCTTGATTTTAACTATGAGTGATTTTTTGTTTCTATTTTCTCTAAAACGTCGTCGTTGATCACGTGTTCGATTCATGATATTTTCAGCATCCTTCTGTAGAATCACTTTTTTTTCATGCAATCTTTTTCATTCTCCTGGCTTTATCGACTTGATTAGGGATTAAATTATTAATAAAAAAAAAACATGCTATCCCAATAACAACACACTTAACCTGTTCATATCTAAGTTTAACCTTTATCTCCCCTAAAATATTCCTATGAACTGTGCCTCTTATTCTGTAGAATTTTACCTTAAATGGCTCTTGTGAAAAATTGTCAAAAAAAAAAAAAAGAATATGCCGTATACATCATATATAACTTATCTTTGTACCAAGAAAGCCAAAATGGAGATTCGGCTTTAGTCGTACAGCTAATTTCATTCAGATAAGTATTTTACTTTCTATGATTTAATTGTTGTAGCAAGAATTGGTTTAATGCGCACTAATTTTAAAATAAGATCTTACCATCATTCCTTCTTGTCCATCTTATATTTTTACATGCTAACACTGAGAAGTAACACAGATTATAGGTGCATGTAGAATGACAGTATTGAAGAATTTTCATTATCACTACGGCTAATTTCACATCTTTCGTTTTTTCTTCTTTCTTTACACCAATTAAGATGTACACATGTAATACTCATAATTTGTCTACATTTCTAAAAGACGTAACGTATACAATGTTTCTATACGTAGATAATATATGTTCCAAAAGTTATCATAGCCGGGGTGATAGTGGGGACAACGTCCACACTCAGTAAAGTGTTTCCATTGCATGCGTTTCAAATAGGCTCTGACAAGTAAGTGCATATCTAATCCGGAGAATGGGCGAAAGCGGAAAACTGGCGCATCATAACCAGCTGCTTTGACAAGATGGAGCACGACAGCCCAGGAAGACAGTCAATCTACGGGAATGAAGACCCTGATTTTAAACCTCTATTTATTTTCGGCCACATGCGAACCATAGAAAAAATCCATAGAAGTAAATTCAGACAGAAAACCCGGATTGGCGACCAGAGGGCGTTTGGCTCTCAACACTGATAAGTTTCGAGCATCTTCTGCAGCCAACCCATCCACAAAAATATTATGCCCCGTATTACTTTGGATTTTTTCGGTATGAACGAAAGGGGTGGTGCTATAATCTGGGCAGGGCATGGCCTCCATATATCATCAGATTTATACGAAGGCTTAGAAAGAGCAATGCAAATGCAGAAGAACGCGTACCTGTGTTTTAAGACTACGCAAAGGCGTTCGACAAAGTACACCACAAAGATCTGTTAGAGCTACTCAGCAATCTTGACATAGATGATTTTGGAACAGACAAGGTTACGGAAATAATAAATGACATCTACAATAGTGGATATATACCGGAAGATCTAACTAGCACTGCCGTAAACACCATCGAGCAATGAGCAATATAACAAAACTCATTGTCTATATTTCAATGAATAGAGCGCGCAGCAGAATCAAGCCAGAGATAGGACAAGAACAGTACGGGTTCATTAAAGAACAATGCTCAGAATGTTATCAGAAAGAGCAATAAAAATGCAGAAGAACGTGCACCTATGTTTTATAGACTACGCAAAGGCGTTCGACAAAGTACACCACAAATATCTGTTCGAGCCGCTCAGAAAAACTGACATATTCCGGAAAGACATTAGAATAATCAAAAATCTCTACTGACAGAAAACGGCCTGCATAAAAATACAAAAATGAGTTCAGCAGATTTACAAAAATAGAAAGGGACGTAAGGCAAGGATGTGTCTTCTCACCGGACTTATTCAAACTATAAGCGAGGAAATTCTGAGAGAACTTGAAATCCTACCATGATTCGTCATTGCCGGCCACAATCGATACGCAGATAACACAATGCTAATAGCAGATACAGAAAGAAAACTACAAAACCTGCTACAGAGGGTAGCGAAGGAGAGCGAGAAGAAGGGACTAAGTGTAAAATACAAGAAGACAAAATATATGGTCATCAGCAAAAACATGAGCCCGAAATGCGATTTACAGGTCGGGGTCACTACAGTCAAGAAGGTGCGGAAATTTAAATATCTGAGAAGTGTTTTGACGGTAAGTGCGAGGCTGAGATTCGAAGACGTATTGGGATGGCCAAAGACGTATTTCAGAAGCTATTCTCTTACGAGACAGGATGGTTTCGTTGGTAACAAAGAAAAGAGTCCTGAACTGCTACGTGATATCTGTCCTCCTTTACAGCACCTAATGTCGGACGGTCTCCTTAAAGATGGAGATACACGAGGCACCAGAGGTGTGTTTCTACAGAAGTATTTAAGTATATTATGGATCAAATTTCTTAAATGCAGTGATATCAATTTTACTACATTTTTACACGAATTTTTAAATTTGATTTCTTCTTCTTATTTTTTTTACTCTGTTAAAATTAGACCTAGTAGTCTTGTAATGTTCGAATTTCAACGAGGAAGCGTTGTCATTGTTTTTAATATTTTTAATACGCAATTTCTCCCCCTTTTTTTATTTCTTTACACTACCGAGTAACATTAAGATGTCTTATGTATAATAGTCTTGAAGCGTCCACTTTCTCAAACATATGAGCAACGGCGTAGTTTTGGAGAGGATGGAAACAAAGCTGAAACTTATACTTAAAAACAGGAAGAGGGAGACACGTAATGAGAAAGGAGGGCTTGGAAAATCTAACTCTCACAGGGCGCATAGAGAAAAAGAGAGACAAGTGAAAGTAACACGTGACATACTTAAAAGGCTTAAATCAAGTTGATAACAGAACAGAGTCTGAGAGAAATAACAAAGAAAAAACTTATTGAGAGCGACAAGGGACAGATAAGAAATGGAAAGCCATGATCGCCTACGTCCTGAAAGGAAAAGACACATAAAAGAAGAAGAAGAATAGCCATAATTTGACCGAATATCTCAGATATAATTCTATTTTATTTCATGTTCCATTATCACTTTCTTGGTTGAATACAGAAAATAGTAATATACATAATAGTGTTCTGTCTTCTGAATTTCTTTAATAAATCTTCCTTATTGTTAATTTTTACTCGTTATTCGATTATTTATCTGTTTCGTAGGGACTATTCTTCTTCAGGTGTCGGAATTTCTTACATGCAGTGATATCAATTTTATTACATTTTTACACGAATTTTTAAATTTGATTTCTTGTTTTTTTTTAGTCTTTTTTTACTCTGTCAAAATTAGACCTAGTAGTCTTGTAAAGTTCGAATTTCAACGAGGAAGCTTTGTCATTGTTTTTAATATTTGATTCGCAATTTCTCCCCCTTTTGTATTTCTTTACACCAACGAGTAATAATAAGATGTCTTATGTATTATAGTCTTGAAGTGTCCACTTTCTAAAACGAATCACTGTTGTCATTACCTTTTTTACCGATGAGTGTTCGCCTTTTCTTATTCTTGGCACAGAGAAATGATTAGAAGCTTCTTCTTCTTCTTCTTCTTCTTCTTCTTCTTCTTCTTATTCTTCTCCTCCTCCTCCTCCTCCTCCTTCTTCTTCTTCTTCTTCTTCTTCTTCTTCTTCTTCTTCTTCTTCTTATCGTCCACCTCTACATTTTTCTTTTATTTCTTTTTCTTCTCTCCAATCTTTTCTCCTCCTTCTCCTTCTCCCCCTCCTCTATATTATTCTTTCATTTCTTCTCCTCCTTCTCCTCTACATTCTTTCTCAATTTCTTCTCCTCCTTCTCCTCCTCTTCTACATTCTACTTCTTCTCATCTTCTTGTTTCCTTTCTCCTCTTATTCATCCTGCGGCTCTACCTTATCCTCCTCCTTCATTTCTCCACCGCTTCCATTCTCTTCTTCCTCCTCCTCCTCCTCTTCCTTCTTATTCCTTCTCCTCTTTCTTCATATTTTTCTTCACATTTTCTCTTCCTCCCTCTCCGCCTCCCCCTTATCATTATCCTCACCTTTTTCTCCTTCTAGCAGTTACTCCTCCTCCGCCTTCTACTTCTTTTTATTTCCGGCTCCTCCCCTTTCTACTTCGCCTTCCTCTTGCCTGTATTATCCAATTCCTTTTCTTTTTTATCCCTCTAAACCTATTTCTCTCCTTTCTCTGTAATATCTTCCGTTCTAAACTTACAAGTCTGGATATTTTTATTAGCTTTTGTTTCTCTAAATCGCATTCGTTTTGTTTTTCTTCATGACATCATACAGAATTATATTGATACTATTTGTGCATTCAGTCACAGACCACAAGTTATCTATCCCGTCATTGCAAAAGAAAAGCCGACATGAAAATCTCTCTATTTTTTTTAAGAGGATAATTATTTCCTGTCCTTTCCACTCATTAACACCACTTTAAGAGATATTTTTTATAATCATATTTTTATCAATTAGCGAGAAACTTGAGTAGTGATCAAAATATAACAGTAGTTCACATCATTATTCTCAACCTCTTCAAAATGTTTTCAACTAATTTATCTCCTTCATACAGAGCTCTACCCTCTAAAGAGTATAAGTGATATTTCTTAGTGCGTGTAATTTTTTTTTATAATTCTTGTGTAATCTCTTAATATTCAACCTATTCCCGTCTAGGCTCGGACAATATAATACTGTTTTATTATTTACACTATTTGTATTCCGACTATTGTCCTCATCCTTGTTTTTGATATCATAACGTTTCAGCCATTGTCACTGCCGACTATCATCAGGTATGCTTGTGTGTAATTTCTAAGTGTGGCACCATGCATCGTAGCGAGCTGAAAAGAAATATGCATAAATATATGATTTGTTTTTTACGCGTTATCACCCATTTAATAATTATTTAGGGCCAAAAGAAAATACTCCGGGTTTTAAGAATAATTCTTTCTTTACGTTCAAGCGATCTGGAAGAAGGAAATAGGAAACAAAAAAAGAAAAGAAAAGAAAGGAAAGAAAGGAGAAAAATAAATAATACGAAACCAGGTCGTAAGCGAAAACACACACGCTCGAATGGCACATATCAGATGTCAAAAATATTAGGTCAAGCCCATGACCTACTTTCGGTGTCCACGAAAGATGGGAGTTGTTATCAATTTGGCTGAAGAAATAAAATTTTTGGGACAATAAAAAAAAAAAAATATTGATAAGTAACAAATGAAAAGGATGTCATTGAGATGATAGGTAACAGATGGGGAAGTGTATCTGAGGATATGAAAACAAAGCCTTAATACAAGAACCCAGACGATTCCAGAGTTGAAAAAAAACCACCCAAGTGATGTCGCCTTTTTGAGATAATTAAGATTTTTGTTAACAAGCTTCGAGCGAAAGAAAAAAGGTGAAATATTTGTATTAGCTCGCATGAGAACGCCACGCAGTCTAAGAAATTCCTTTCTTAGATCGTATCCAATTAGCGGTAGGCTGTTTGACAGATACCACGTGTAAAAGGAACCGATAGCGTCATTCGATCACGTACGAAAAGGACAATTTAAATTTTGTTTTTTTAAGCAAGGTGTTTCTTCCCCCAGAACAAAGCCACGGATTGTCCACGCCCGATTAGAGACGTCACGAAGGAAGGAGGAAAGATGCCGACCAGAGTCTCATTGGCCGAGGGCGGTCACGTGATGTGCAAGGGAGGAGGAAAGATGCCCGACCAGGACCCCATTGGTCGAGAGCGGTCACCTGACATACGAGGGACCAGGGGAAGCGGGTATACGCCTCCCCAGAGGCACAGTAAGGAAGTAGGAGTGAAAGTAAGTTACCGAAAATGGAAAATCCTAATCAGAAATAATACGTCTTTAGAATTATCAAAAAGAAAACCCTGGCGCCGACAGACCCACCCCAGTTTTTGACTGCCTCAATAAAAAGCGGGACCCCAACCGACAGAAATCAGTTGGAGTTGCAGCGCGGAAGAGAAGAGTTAGTTGCAGCGCGGACGGCGGGCCCTGTTCATTAGTCCCCTTTGCGGCAAGAGAAGCCGAAGTGAAGCAGCCCGTTTGGCCTAAGCGGAGAAGTTGGGACCAAACCAAGCCTAAGAAGAGAAATTCGTCCAACCCAAGTCGAAGTGAAGAAATTCGCCCAACCCAAGCCGAAGTGAATAAGCTCGTCCAACCGAAGCCGAAGAGAAGAAGTTAATTCGCGCACTGACGGCGAGGGAAATCAACCGTGAACGACAGGTAGAGATCAGCGCCCAGTGTTGAAACCAAACCACACCCCGAAATGCAAATTTCTAGAGAGCAGGCAACTCAAGCCTTAAAGTTGTATGGTAGAAGCTTGGTGCCACGGTCCACAGAACGGGTCGGGAGGTAGGAATAATCTTGTGTAACGAACATTTAGATATAAAAAGTTGTTACCTTTTTCTTCAATAATTTTTGACCTTGTGAGTTTTTCTTTTCTTGTGTTATCACCCCCGTTGAATCAACTTCCATACGGCCCCAATCCCTGTTTGATCCCGTCTGTCTAAGATCTAATCACAACGTGGGTAGGCAGACCGGAGATCAGTACAGTTACCCTAGTAACCAGGCGTTGGAAGCGAGTTGGGAACGACGAGGCTGGTATTCATCTAACCAAAGGGTTAGAACGTCACACTTGGAGCAGCGAGGGAGCGAACAGCTGACGCCGCGGCAAAGACGTCACAACTGGTGTCGTGACCATAGGATCAGACCCCTGAACCACGTCACGTCACAGTTGGCGTCGCGAACGGGATCGAACGACACAGTCGACGCTGCGACCAGGGGAGACGACGTCACAAAGGAATCAATGGATATATGCAATATTTAAGGAATCAAATGATATTCGGGTAATGCCTGAGAGCACATATTCTCTTGAATGCACAAATCAGTAGTCTTAATTCATACTAATATCTGTCTATATCTCTGAGATGAGGTATTATTATTACTTGCATTATTTACATTACTTGGACTGTTATCCTCACCTTCATTGTCATATTCACAACGTTTCGGCCGTCGTACGCTCCAGTATTTTTCAGGAAATTGTATCTATGTGATGAGATTTTATGATCACTCGCATTATTTACGTTACTCGGACTGTTATCCTCATCTTCATTGCTATATTCATAACGTTTCGGTCATTGTACGCTCCGATATTCTTCAGGGAATTGTATCTCTGAGATGAGTTTTTATGATTACTTTCATTATTTATATTATTCGGACTGTTATCATCATCAACATTGCCATATTCACAACGTTGTACGCCCCGTCCTTCTTCGGGTGACTGGAATTTCAACCCTTCATTTCGTCCACCGAGGTAGATTTTTCTAGTTCCACGTGCCATGCATCTCATTTATTTCTCTTGAACTCAACTCTCCAAGTTTTAACACAATAGATACAATGAAACGTTGGTTGATACAGTGACTAGAGCCAAAGAGTTGTGAGTTCAATACCAGGCCACATCAGTGGTGAACCAAAACTGGGAGAGTTGAGAAAAGGAAACAACTGACTCATCCGGAAGTGGCGTGGCACGTGGAACAGGAATAATCTACCCCAAGTGTACGAAAAAAGCGTTCGGTTCGAAATTTCAATCCACTGAATAAGGCCAGAGCGTACAGCGGCCGAAACGTGGTGAATATGGAAATGAAGATGAGGTTAACAGTCCGATAAATTCATACTATTTATAAAAAAAATTAGAGCATCTAGTCAAATATTATCCCCAAAATAAAATGTGAATATATACTGACTATTCCAGGCAATTGAGAGCAAATCATAAAGAAAAACGAAGATTGTCAATACAGATTATCAGAATAAACACTTAAATATAAATATCGAAGTTCTACGTAGAAACATTGCGAAATATTTTCTGTCTGATTTTCTTCGATGGAAAATTATCACTATTTACAATACCTACAGCACAGACCGAGACTCACGGGAAATTCACAAACGAACGCTTTCAGTTCGAATTTTCTTCAAGGTTATCTGGATAGACTGTCACGTGATAAAGTTTGAAGTGCACAACGGTTGCAACGTTTTGATAATAAAAAACAAAGATTAGGTCTGATTGTAAATAATAGAAATATAGAAAATATTATCTATTACTGCTAGATAAAAAAATAAAAGGGTTCAACCAGAAATGTCAACGAGAGCAAAAGCATGTAATGGTAAGATGGTAAGTTTTATAAAAACTTACCATAATACAAAATATAGGTAATACTAATATATTAATTACTCGGACAATTGGCCGACGGAAATTTAACTGAAAATCTAGTGGCGTACTTACATGCACGTCATACTCTTTATCGTAATGTGCTATATATATTTATATTTATTTACTGTATTAATTTATAATTTTTCGTTTTTTAACGGCTTTTTAAAAATCTATTCCGTATATATTATAATTTACCTCAAATATTACTGTAAGATAATAAGTATTTTGAGAAAAAGCACATTTTACTACAGCAGAAATCTTAAGCATTTACGATATGAAAACTCTTTCAATTTCGCTTCTAATGATCATTATCTTAAAGAGATAGAATAGCTTTTCATCTTACTGTTAAATACGAATTTAAATAATTACGTGCTACTTTTTACTAATATACACTCAAATACTTTTTAAAATACTAATTCCAATAAACAAATATTGAAATAAGAAAAGTTTTAACTTTAAATTTATATTTAGTAATTTAATTGAAATTCAGTGATAATTATTAGTCCCATTCTACTTTATAATACTGCTAATTAACATATTTAAAGTATTGCTTGCTATTATTTTTTCGGTGAGATATCTGTTCGGCCAAACGTTCGGTCACGATATATTAAATAAAATAAATTAATTTTTCATCCATATGTAAAACTAATACATATTTAAAAATATAGAACAGGAAGAGCTACCATAACTCCTGAACTATTATTCATACTTTTCTGGTTTTTTTTTTTTTTTAATTTATTATTTTTACATAGAAAATAGAGTACTCCATTATCTTTTCAGTAGCCATTATTCTACAAGTTATTAGAATAAAAAATTTAGTTTATGGCTGACGAGGGACATGAACTTAATATGAGGTATCATCGAACGGTGAGAAACAATTATGTAATTCTTTTGCTAATACCTCATCCATAATGAACTATTCTGTTTTTTTTCGCGTGGAATAAGAGGAAGACACACTACATGATTTCAGAGAGAAAATGAAAGAAGCAAACAAAAAAAATAAATAAATAAGGAAAGAAAGGAATACAGAAGTATTTAATGGTTGTTTCCCCGTAATTGAAAAAAAACGTTGTCAATTTCAAATCTTTTCATTTGTACCCCCTTACTTCTCAAAATAACAGTCAGTATTCATATTTATGACTGTTATTGCAATTGTTTCTGAATTATTTTAATCTTCTTTTTTTTACGGATAATATATTGTCTTAGAACTCGCCCTGAGCTTTGTCAATCATTAACTTAATAATAATTTAGTTTCCTCAGAATATTAAATTAGGAAAACCGTGAAATTTTCCCGGGTGAAAACTGCTGTTTATAAAGTATGTAACAAAACTATTATTTGTATAGTTTTAGGTTTTGTTTTGTCTATTTAACATGTGAGAACATTATATAGTTTTTCGAAATCACAAAATATTCGTTTTTTCAGCAGCCTTCGATAGTGCTTGATATTGACTCCAGCTTACGTTAATGACTTCAGTAAGCACTCACATATATATATATATATATATATGTATATATATATATATATATATATATATATATATATATATATATATATATATATAAGAGTTAGATGGAAGCGAGGTAAAGAGAGATATGTGTTTGGTGGTGCGGAAAAAACAAAATAGTTTTCGATACTCCCATTCGTTACTTATGCTAACTTTTCATTTCTATCCCTGGGAAGATTATGAATTCGATAACTAATTCCCTGTCTAAACGCGAAATATATTGATTTGAAAAGAGTCTTATCTCTGTCATGTCACGATTGGGTAAGGAAGACAAGATATATGTGCAACATTAATCTGTTAGTCCACGCGAAGAAAGAGATTGGCTAACACAGATCATGTGAATCAGCGGAAACTGCACTCATTTTTTTTTTTTTAGTTTAATATTTATCAGAGAACATATCAGTCAATCCATCCTAAAATCTTGCTTCCTTTGAAATATCTTAAGATGTTTCATTCTCCTCTGGTGCAAAGAAAACACAATAGCAAACAGAATATTCAAACGGATATACACTCAAAATGGTGGCCGGATAAATTCGAAGAAACGTGTTTTGAAATGCATAAATAACGAACGGAATGATTTCAGTTTGCGAGCAAACATTTTCATTATTCATATTATTCTCTTCAATATTGTAAATATGCAGTACTTGCTTCGAAATAACTACTAATTGAAATCCTCTATTTTAATCCGCTCACATGTTGACCAATTGGGCTAAGACTGAAACATAAATAATTAGTGAGACTATTACGAAATCTTAAAAAAATATCTATATTTATTTGGTTATATTTTACTGTTCACCTCACTTCTTCAAACTCCATTGCTACGCTACGCACTGCATCAACGACGTGCCTTTCTTTTTGCTCGCTTTATTTCATGAAGAGCTGCAGTTGTAGGATGTTCTCAAAGAGGAAACCAGCCGGAGAAACAGTTATATAGTAGACATGTATGGCTCTGTTGATAATCCATCATAGACTTTGTTTCTATACCGCTATCAATTCTGACGTTTCCTTGTTTATATTCTCCGGAGATTGGTGAAGCAATTTTCGTTCAAATATGCTGATGGTAAACTTTACTTTGAAAAGGCAAGCCATCCATGCTTTCGTCGTAAAGTCTCTTCCTTCTCGTACCGCCAGGCTCTCGTTTCCGCTCACTCTATACTCCATAACAACGCACAAACTCATTTGTTGTCTTTTTTTTCTTTCTTTTTGGCGAAAACAAACAAAATCGAAAAGGAGAGAGCTCGCATCCATTCGACACAGCGTGGTTGAGTAGCAAAGTTGTACGTCGTCGAGCACGCCAAGCCCTGAGGGTTGTGCCCGACAATGTATTCGCGACGACAAAAAAAATCGGTAGAAAGTCCATGTAGAGATGCCAGATGAAGGCGTAGATAAACTAACCGTTAAAATGCAATAGGTGACTAGATTTCAAATTACGGCTGTGAGTGTTGATATATTTTTAATATGCACATAGAATTGCTTGAATCCATATCTTCATTTTTGAATTCAATTTATATTCTCTTTACTAATAATTATAGCAATTCAGTTTAAAAACATTGAACAAAAACGAAGATGTAGATAGTCAACGCTGTGATTTAATATTAAAACATAACATATATAGTAAAGAAAATGAATAAAAGTTACGAATAAGATGTTCAGAAATGTTTACTCTTCAGAATAAAATATTTGGACTTGCTTAGATCGTTATATAATATTTCTACAGAAAAAAACAACTTTATTATTTTTATATATCTAAAGTGCTTAATTTTGACCACTACATAGATAAGGTAGGATACCTCGAGGCAGCGTAATGATTAACAAGCTTGTCTCGCTAGAACAGTTATGACTGAGTAGTGAGTTCGAGCCTCACTGGGTACTCCTACTTTTGGCCTTGTGCCAAATCTATACTACGCTTGGAAAATCACTACATGGATAAGGTAGTGTTTCGCTAATGATAAAAGGTAAGAGTAGAAAATCAATATCTGGCTAATTTGGATTCAGATAGCACCCATGAGAATGACATATATATCTGATAAAACCAACAAAATATACATGTAATTATATAACCGCCATCAATTTGATATTTATTGAATACAATAAATTTCTCGAATAAAAGAAATTAACAAATTCTTGATGAAACCTGTAAACCAACGCAGGAAATTATGAATTTGAACAAGTAAAATCTAATTGTGAACAAGTTCGGTTAACCTTTTGAACTCTGCATTCTTGAACAATTTTTAACACTTCTGCCTGAGCCCCTGAGTCAAAATTCGCAAATAATTTATATGTAATGTTTCATAGTAGATATAAAAATAGGTACAAGTGTTTACCCACCATTCAACCGGTGGTTTCGTATTACGTCATTTTTTTTCTATCACCGGTAACGCGGCGATCAGGGTTCAAACTGTTAAACACAGAGTGTCTTCGAAAAAGGGCAAGTTAATAACTCTCCGACTTGAGTCGCGATTCAATAAAGAAGTTATGAAGAACTGTGTACATCGAGCGAAAAAGATATTTGGCGTTGTGACATTGAAGTACTGGCAAATAAAAGACATTTCATGTCCAAACATATTTGGCTAACAAGATGAAACCAAAAAAAAAAAAAAATGCGTAAAAAAAATCGAACGTGATTGACAATATACATGAAGACCAGTTTGACAGCCATTTTATCATCGACAAAAGCCGCGCTAATTTTGTTGGTTCAAACGGATGAAGAAAAGCAGCGGCGTAAGTGCTACAAGCGGAAATATTCCATCACGTTTTGAGACTTCACAATTCTGAGGTGGTATGATTACTTTGAGGTGAGATAAAAGTTGACGAACTTGTGGCCCATGGGGTGTCCCAGGTGTTAATGTGACATCGCAAATACACATTGATTTTTGAAGGCACACTTTCCAGCCATGTTTCAACACGAAGAGAAATGTTCTAAAGAAGTTAATTTTTTTACGCATGACAATGGCTCATCCTACTTTACAAGAAAATTAATAATTATTTTGATAAGAAAAGCGACAAATGACATTAGTTTTATTAAGTGGCTGGCTTGTTCAACTTCAACACGATTAAAAACTTCTACAGCATTCTAAAGAAAAACCTTCAAAATGGCTAACGTCTCTTCAAAATGATGAGGAAACGTGGATTCCTATAGTCTGTATAAAGGCTAATGATAGCATTACTCATTTCCCTGTAAGACAACATTGGGCATTATTTGACCGAGCAGACAGTGCAACTGTCGGTTGCTATTTATAATATATTTCTATTAAAATATTTTTTCGCGAAGATAGATTTATAAAGTCCATGACTATTATCGTTCTTTCAAGGAATGATGGGGTTTCCTTCTAAACATTTTCTTCGAAGTAGTCTGGAAAGACAACTTATTAACTAGATCATTATTGTCATTTCGAGTCACATATTGAAATTCCTCAAGAGATGTGGTTAATTACTTGATTTGTTTAACAGTATATCAATTCTTTACGTCTCATTAATGCCGAATTTTAATTTTCTTGGACGATTTGAAGTAATACAATTGATATGTTATTCTGCTTTCACAATTTAATACATGGTAGATGATTCTCAGGTTTTCTAGATATACAAGATTGTTGGGACAATTACTAAAGGTGTGCTTTATGTTGTCGTCTTTTAAGTCATTTTGGTATAAAGTTTCATTTAAGAAAGTGTAGGATATTATATGGAAAGTTCATGTTGGTTGTTTATATATATATATATATATATATATATATATATATATATATATATATATATATATTTAGGCAGCAATCCTTCCTTTATGCATGTTTCAATAAAAACGACAGACAAGGTACTACGGTTAAGCATTTTATTTAATTTTTCTTGTGTTCTAACAAGAGCTTTCTTTTCTGGACAAAGGGTGTGTAAGAACTGTCCAAATATTTAATATTTCCGAGCGCTTTCGGCTATACCTTTAGCCATTATCAAGGATGATTCGATTTTTCAGCTTAATTGAGTGTGTGCGTTCTGTGTATGTCTTAGTGTGTGGTAGAGATATTTTTAATTTCTGAATACGGTTAGCACATTGTGGCTTTGTTCATAGTTAATAGTGTTAAGAGTTGGCTTTTTCTTTCTTATTATAAAAAGCTTCCATTATTTTTAGTCTTTTTTTGCAGGTGGATGCAGTTAATATATTTGTATTTTCTACTAGTATGTTCCTAATGGAGTCTGGTAAATTTGTGTGTGTGTTTAAATGGGTTCTAATGGAGCTGTGATCAGATAGGTGTAACGTAAGACGTCTGGATAAGCATGTGGTTGTGTAGAAAAATAAACGTAAGGTCCATTAAACGTGTGCTTTGAAATATTTTCTCTTTTGTGCGATCATCAAACACACACACACACACACACACACACACACACACACACACACATATATATATATATATATATATATATATATATAATGAAAAATTACATTTATGTTTAAAATTACGTAATTGGTTGTATCGAGATCAATATATATTGGTATGAATTGATTAAGAAAATAATCGCCAGTTCATAATAGATTTTATCCCTTCTCCATAATCCGTTATATTAATACAGTGTATCTGTCTCCTTGCCACTGACCAGATTTTCTGAACAGACGCTACGTGGGAAGAGTCTTGCCCTGCCTTAAGGACACATTTGTTTAATCTCTTGGAAGAAACACACACAAACATTATATATACTGAGTGAAAACCATTTTTAAACTAATTTCATTACTGATAAAATATAATAAGAGATAAAGATGTTAAAATTCATTCCGTGTGGTTATCCCCAGGTAACGCTTGGTTTGCATATATTCGTATTATCACGCGATTCCAAGTCTACAACAATGAAAAGGAAAATAATGTTGGTGATAAATATTAAAAAATATAGTTATTGAATAAAAATAAATATCTTATAACTCCACTGGTTTTAGACTCGTTTCATATATATGTTTAACTATATATATCTATATCTATAATTCTCAAAATGTGTGTGTGCATGTATGTGTGTGATCGGTGTTTTTTTATGCGTTTCCATTTGATTTCGATGATTTTTTTTGTTTGATGGATAATTCTTCAGTGTCGATTTTGAGTCCAAATTGGCTGGAAAAAAATCACAACCTTAAAGGTGAAAAACCGAAAAAAATGATTTTTTACACCTTGCGCAAAGTTCAAAGGCAAAATTTAATGTCAGTAAAAAACAGCGTACAATCAATTTAGAGAGTTGAAATCTGATGCAGAGGATTATTATATTTATAAAAAAAAAATTATATTATAAATAAAAATTATTGTATATTATTATGTGACGGTCCATGAAAGAGGTTCCTTCCTTGCAAGACTGAGAACGCAAAAATGGCCATTTTCAGGGCCACACCGATTCAAATTGTTACCCTTCCCTACGATTTGTGGATGTGCCTCAGTTCCACCCAATTGTTGTTACTAATACTGATTTTCGGGTGGGATGACTTTAACCATAAACTGATCCAAATGAACAGCAAAAATTTCTAGTAATGAAACACCCGGTCGAAGACTGGTTATATTGCTAGTATATATATATACATATATATATATATATATATATATATATATATATATATATATATGTATGTGTGTGTGTGTGTGTGTGTGTGTGTGTGTGTGCTCTAAGATAGACGATAATTTAATATTTAACGTTTAAAAATCAAATAAAATAAATATAACCGCGATTAAATCGAATAAAATAAATATGACTAAAGGCGCCTTTCGAACTGCACTTCATCAGATGGTATCAAAATACTACGGAAGGGGTGGTTTTTTTTTGGTTTTTGTTTTGTTTTTTTTAGGGGGGGTTAAATGGCATCTTACAATTGAAGAAAAATCAAGAAGAGAAGAGAAAGGAATAATTATTGTCATCCAGATGTAGCCAATGATTCCCCAAACTCTTATAATTAGTGTTTGAACTCCTTCTGTCTACACAGTGTCAGAACAGCTTCTAAGATATTCAGATGCTATTTTGTCCGGGGTCTGTGCAGAAAAAAGAATAAGTTTTCTTTTTTTTAAAGAGTTAATAGATTTTATTTTTATAATCCGACATATTACTATTACTTCAAACGTTAGTGGATACCAGTATTTGAGTAGATGCTCGGATTATTTTAAAGAGTATTTATTTCGTTGGCTGATCTGCCTATGCAAGAAAACTAAAGAAAATGTGCCCAACGGCAAGATTCCAATATAATTCTACGACAAAATTTTCAAAAATTCTTGTGATGTGCGTCATCCGTTAGACGTCATCTGACTGCTTTTGTTTATGCTGCTGAAACTACACATGCGCATGAACCAGAGATGAAGCAGTTTAAAAATATTAAAAGGTATTTTATTTTTTCCTGTAGTCAAATTTATCTATATTCTAATCCTTTTTTCTCTCTATCATTTTTGTTATTGATCTAAATATTAAAGCTTCTTCTAGATATTTTCGTCTTAGTGAATTATTTTATTTTTTGATTAGAGTAGCATTATTTATGAAAAAATTGTGGTTACTTTCATTATGAGAATAACCAATGCGTTTTGCGTGTTGTTTTATAAAATATATCTTTTGCGTTTACATAAAAATTTATTGAAACTTCTTGAGGCTTCTCCAATACAGTGGTCTAAGAAAGGTTTTTAGCCACAAGCCAATTTCAAAATTCAATTATGTAATCCCTAATCAAGATAAATAAACAGTATTTGGAACTGGTATAGAGTAGGTCCTCCATTTGCTAGTTTCAGTTCATGTATTCGAATTTTAATGGACTTGATCAAGTTATCAACAATCGTCTGATCCATATTTTTCACTCCGTTAGCAATGTTTTTTGACGGGATTTTGGTTGCACACTCTCGAAGTTTTCGGCGAAGGTGTTTCCAAACGTGCTCTACTTGATTCATATCAGGACTTTAGGCTACCCATGGCAGTGACTTGATTCTGAGAGATTCCTTCAAGGCCTTTCTACTTTAATGGTATGGCATGGCGCTCCATCTTCTTGATAAAGGTAAAACATTCTTGTCAATCTGATTGGTTTCTAATAGTGGGAGTTGTTCTTTCTCTAATATTTGACAGTATTTTGAACCATAAAACTACTCATCAACAAGAATCAGCTCAGATTCCCATCCAAACCAGACAGGGCCCATATGATTATTCCAATCCCTCCATGTTTCAAGGTTTCACGCAGACATTTAGTGATACAAATCTCATTCTGATTTCTCCAAACATAAACCTGACTTAATTCGAATACTGGTAGAATTTGCTTTCATCCTGTCCAAATTACAGACTGCCAAAATTCATAATCTTTGCTCTCGAATTCTCTCACCCAGTCCATACGATTTTTCCTGATAACGTCTTAAATCAAGGGCTTCCTTCTTGCAACACTTCTTTGATAGCCTAGTTGTTTAGAGTCTTTCTCGCCGCATGCAGTTGACAACATCTTTGACGCTCAGACGACGGTTTCTGATGACTTCCCTTTTCAGCGCCATTTTCGTTCACTCAAACTCGATGCTTGGACTTCCTGAACGTTAACATTTCATATTTGACTTGCCACACCGATGCCATCCTATTATTTGCTCTCGTTGAAATTCACTGATTTTCTTACTTTCTCGAGCTTTCATTGCAAAATATAAGTCAACTATCCTTCACAGATTAGAATAGCTTGATACTAACGCGGTATTGTCTGAAAAAAGAAGAGACGTTATTAGACATGCCAAAATTTCTGTAATTAAGGGTGGTTAAAAATTATCATAGCCCACTGTATATTGTTTCTGTCAATCTTTGCAATTCATAGAGTAAATTTCTCCTTCAATTTTTGTCTTTTTTTATATATATATATATATATATATATATATATGAAAGAGCTTTAAACACTTGAACATACTTTGTCGATGAACTGGCGTCAGAAATAGGAACATATTGTTCACGATCATAGACAAGAAAAAACAGGATTACGTTATGCTACTGATCATGTGATCTTTACTTCATATGATGCGATATAGACTAGTATATAATGATACAATTAGATTTTGATTAATTCTAAATCTTTTTTATATATTTCCTTTAAAGCTGGTGTCCACATTTTGTCAATATTTGTTCAAAATAAAATATGAAAATATAAACTGGGTAAAAATCTAATTTGTCAAACGATTTCAATTGAAGTAAAACTCAAGCATTATTTTGCTTAACATAAATCACATTTGTGTCGCCAGTGAATCAGCTTTTGTTTCGCCCAAATTATATTGTTCTCGTGTAACAAAATTATAAAATTATTTTTCTGGTGACGCCGATCCATCGGCTAAACATGGCAAAATTTTCAACAAGTTTATTATATTTAGCATTTTCTCAGGTTCTAACCCAAACTTATTCGCAAATATATCAGAGATATAAATATAAATCCTTTTTTTTCTCGCCGAATGCAGTTTATCTCTGTAGATAATGAATAAATAATAATAGAAAATCTACGCATTTGTGTTCAGATGTGGAAAATTCTTGCAATGTATTTCTGTTGATCTTGATGGAAATATGACACAAAAAATAAAATTTAAATATTCATCAATACAGGAACTTAATGGCAGTATAACCTCGAACTTGTTCAGCATTTGATTTCACACGGTCTTCATTCGGATAATCAATGTGGCTTGAGTTTCTCTCGTTTAACTGTTGAAGCGTTAATGATTATTACTGAATATGTCTATCAGGATTCAAATAAGAATTACTAGGCTTGGCCTGTGGCTTTCGATATCTTGAAAGCACATGGAAGATTTTGGTAAAATCTAGGGTGTCTTGAGCAGAATATGCATCCTGTAATGAAAGACATGTCGAACGGCCCCGCTCCTATACACATTAATGCGGGTCTTCACCAGGCCTCTATATTTAACTCTACTTTGGTTCTCATCTTGTTCAACGACCTTCCCAGTGGCCTCTCTGACCAACTATGTATTTATGACGATAAAAACTATTTACTAGTTGCTGTGCAAAATGACGTTCAATCAGTTGTTAAATGGAGCTAAAATTTCTTGTAAATTTGAATGCCAAGAAAAAGAAATTGCTAATAATGATCGTCCTTGCTAATCGCTATGAGAGTGACTCCTTGCCGTTTCTCGGGCTAAGGTTTTGTTTCCTGACATGTAGTGGAAATACATTGTCATTCTAGCATGAAACAGTCACTCGTCACTGGAATATTTTGACCACAGTGTCCACATTTATCTATCTATCTACTTCTCCCTCTCTCGCTACCTCTACCTCTACCACTCTCTCTACTTCTCTCTACCACAACCTCTCTCTACATTTCTCTACCTCTCTCTACCTCTCTCTCTCTCTCTCTCTCTCTCTCTCTCTATATATATATATATATATATATATATATATATATATATATTACCAAATCCGTAGGTGGTAGGGATTATATCATGGAGATCTTTTGAATAGAAAATATTAAAAACTTAAATCTATGATCAAAGCACAATGTATAATAATGGCAGATTTATAGATAGAGCAATATAAACAATAAGGAAAAGACTTAAAATAAATAGTAAGGAAAAGCAAGAAAACGGAAGGATTTCCACAAGTGGGAAGTACGAGAAAAGAAAGTAGAAGTGGCTGTTGCATTGCATTTACCTGTTTCAACAGTTAACGGGTGGGACCTAGATGACAATCTATTAGCACGCTTAAATTCATGCAGTCAGTGTACCAATGAAAAAAATATATATATATATATATATATATATATATATATATATATATATATATATATGAATAGGAGAATAGGAGAATAAAAATCCATCTGGTCCGGGTGTAATAAATTAAATTCATAGACCTTATGTCCATCTCTTGAGACCAGTTTTTCATTAATACATAGAGTTCAATCTACTCTGACACAAGAAAAAGGAAAAAAAGAGAATTTGGAGAGGGAAATTAACAGGAGATAACTGATAACTGACATCCATTAAACATGGCACGTGAACCTAGAACAGTCTACCCCAGTTTGACTTTCCAACTATCTGAAGAAGGCCGGAGCGTACAACGGCCAAAACATTGTAATAAATATAGCGAAAAAGATAGGTACAATAGTCCGAATAAGGTAAATAGTGGACATAATACCTCATCTCAGAAATATAGAGAGATACTGGAAAAGTTGACTCTTTAAATTTTAAACTTTTTTCTTTTTTCAGTAGAATTATTGATCCTAATCAAGAAGCTCCTTACAGAGATGATGGACTTCTTTTTATCCCAAATAGTAATGGTCCTCTATCACCAAGAATGCAGAAAAAGATTATGAGCTTTCCAATTTCTGAGTTTTTTCAAATTGAAATCTCATCTAACCTTAAAATTGTTATTTTCTTAGGTACCACTTTCAACTTTTCTACCAACACATTCAAACTATTTCATAAAGAAAATCGCCCATTTATATTAATGTATACTCCAATCACCCTAAGTCAATTACTTGTCAAATACCTAACAATGTAAACACTAGAACATTCAGTTCTCTGTGGATTTAGATCCTGCCTGGAATTATCCCTATATATATATGGACTAACGTCGCCACACTGATGAGCTGTAGACAGCGAAACAGTCTGTCTGTAGATGACAATCTCCGACTGACGCCAATTCCGCCAATTCTCCCGGGTTTCGATCCTAGCTAGAGGCAACCGGTCGTCTAACCACTGAGAATGACAATATATATATATATATATATATATATATATATATATATATATATATATATATATTTTTATTCGAAAATTATAACATAAACATGTGATAAATCACTACAAAAATAGCAATTTAGCTTCAACACTTCTGGTGTATTACATTTGCTCTACTCTGTATTGAGCATTCTTTTAAGAATAGCATTTTTTTGGTTATTGGAATTTATTCCGTATATAGACCGTTAATGATAAGGCTCCTTGTCACAAATCAAAATTGCTGAAGAAATACTTTGATGAGAAGCAGGTGAGCGTTATGACATGGCCGCCCCAATCTCCTGACCTCAACCCCATAGAAAACTTATGGAGCATTATAAACTACAGGCTCTCGAGAAAGCAGTTGAGCAACATGCTCCATAAGTTATCGTCTCTATCGCCCTCAGGACGAAGAAACGTTAATCATCGAGCCTCACTAAATTTACCTCGGTAGCGTAAATATCTGAAGTGACTTCAATGTCCGCCACATAGAGTGGTTAGTCCACTCCACCAAAACCGATAAAGAAGGCGGATATTGCATAGGATTCTCCATCGCTTATTAACTGACTCAACCAATCGAAGAATCTATCCGTATCCCGGACGTAACGGGACGGGATAGCAGGTGAACCTCCTTGACGATTCAATATTCCTCCTTGGTAAGTGCTTAACAAAGTTTTACGCCTCCATAACTACATCAGATCATTCTATAGCCAGTGTCCAAATTGATGTCAAACCAACTATATCCCTTGATTTACCGTTCCAGATAAGGGTTTTTCGGTACGGGAAAGCAGACTGGGTCAGCTTTCAATCCTACATGATGGAAGCTTCCCTTCCAACATTCTTCAAGGATGCTGCCTCCAAAACTGCTTCCCTTGTCCCTAAATGGATCCTTTCTGGAATGAAGAGTTTTACAACATTTTATGCTTGCGTGTGCAATTCCGGTTTTAGACATAATGAATTATTATGAAATAATACAATAATTATTAATCTGTAAGATATATATATATATATATATATATATATATATATGTATGTATGTATGTATGTATGTATATGTATATGTATGTGTGTGTGTGTGTACAGGTATGTAGAAAAATAGGAAAGAACACATTAGGTAAATAATCCAGGGTTCTTTAGTATTTTTGTTTTTATTTTTAAAAACCAGTCTCTATCTTTCTCTGTGAATGAACAGACGATGCGCGTACAAGAAAAATAATTCACTTTTAAATAGACACCTCACCCTACCTCAGCTTGACATCTCCCTGAAGGTGACTGATATGTGGATAAAAATTGTCGCCCCAGCCGTTTCCATAGTAAGGAATGAACACGCTTATAACGACACGTAAATTTCAAACTTTGTTATTCCTAATTTTTGCTTGAGGATGAAACAGGGCTTGTTACTTTAATTCAATTTAATTTTAATAACTTTATTGAGGGTTTCGGTTTTCGTTTTTGAAACATAAGAACTCTTATGTAGCGAAGGAACCATTTTTAAAAAATTATTATATATATATATATATATATATATATATATATATATATATATATATATATATATGAATTAAATTCACCCCAAGCAATGCAATAAAGCTAATAAAACAAGGGATTACTGGAAAGGATTACCAAACAGAAACAATACTAAGGAGGGAGTACAGAAGAGTAATCAGAATGATATCAGATAGCGATTGATTCTGCATTTAAATTTTGGAAGTTTAAAGTCGGCTGGAAAGCATGGAACCGGAAACGTGTCCCACAAGCAAGAAGGACGAGAAAAAAACTGTTAATATAGAACTTACGGTTAAATTTATTCTATTCAACTGCTTATCGATATGAGACCTCCACGCCAATCTAGTTCTGCGTTTATAATAATAAAACCTAGGTACCATAGCAAACAATTTCCATGAAAGTATGTATAAGAAAGGCACAGGGAGGGAAAAATTTACCGCCTTGGGAAAGTATATATATATATATATATATATATATATATATATATATATATATATATATATATATATATATATAGGCGTCTGTTTGTGTTTATTGCATTTTTACATTTTCTCAGGTTTATGTTAGCACTACTGAAAATTCTTAGAATTTGTTTTTATATATTTTTTATGGTTTACACTATTTCATGGACTCCGGAAAATTTTCATAGTTGTCTGCTGAAAATTGTCTGGTTTTATAAGACATTAGAAAAGATTTTTAATTTTTTGTTGATATAGACGTGTTTATGTCCTTAATATGGATTTCTTTGCTGTTCTTCTGGTGTCAAGACTTTTATATGTGTATATCATTCACATTGCCAGGTTTCCATGAATGCAATGTTTGATGAATAGTAAATACGTCTCTTTCCTTTTAATTTAGTTTTATTATAAAAAAAATATTCAGTCGAGTCAAAGCGCAAGAAAAGAAATGCCCAACATAAATATACGCTTGAGTGAATACTATCTGAATAAATAAAATGGATACAGAATATATATTACGGCCTTAGAAAAGTGTGTATATATATATATATATATATATATATATGTGTGTGTGTGTGTGTGTGTGTGTGTGTGTGTGTGTGTGTGTGTGTGTGTGTTTCTGTTTGCGTGAATAAAGATAGTTTTAAGGTCTGCAATATTTATGGGATACAGTGCTCAATATCAGAGATAAATTGTATGTAAATATAAAAGTGAACATTGAAATCAGCACTCAGATGCGACAGGCTGTTTCATGTTAGACGCAATCATCAGGCCCATTACTCGCGATCTGACAATTGTATCTAGCATGAAAATATATATATATATATATATATATATATATATATATATATATATATATATATAAAAATATAATATTATATATACATATATTACATTACATAATAAAAATGAAATTCAATTGTACCCTAATTTGATGGACATTTCGCCCCATGAGATAATCTCACTGGGGCTTGAATTCATTTTTAACAAACGTTTTAGCATTGACAAACCCCGGATTGCGAAATGGTCATCAAAATGCAGTATTTTAGATTCATTTTATGTATATATATATATATATATATATATATATATATATATATATATATATATATATATATATATATATATATATATATATATATATATCAAGTATAGGATTGGTGTATACATAATAAATTCCAATAACCAAAAATTACTATTCTCAAAAGAGTACAGCGAATATAATTATTTATTTAGAAATTATAACATAGGTATGTTATAAATTCACTACAAAAATAACCATTTTGTTTCAACATCTCTGGTGTCTTATCAAGTGATGTTGAATGTAGATTGTTTCTACAATCTACATTCAACATCATCACTTAAATTTTAAATTTCCAAAAAAAATTCAACCCTCAACGTTGCGACTGCACACATTTGAAAAAAAAATATTTCGACTCGCAATACATTTTCGTTTCTGATGCTACCCGAATTTTAACGAAATAATTTCCATGCTTGAAGATGACTCAGTGTACAGTTGAAAGTACTTTCGTATTGAATGTGTGTGTGTGTGTGTTTTGTATATATATATATATATATATATATATATATATATATATATATATATATATATATATAATCACGGCTCTACTTGTGTATCGAGCACTGATTTTTTAAAATAAATACAAACATACTAAAGAACTCCGGATCATCAATCTAACGGTGTTTTTTTTATTTTATCAATATATTTACACGCGCACACACACACACACACACATATATATATATATATATATATATATATATATATATATATATATATGTATGTATTAATTTGTTTTGCTTATACTTTATTTTAGATGTATACTCATATTTGAGTTTATTTAATTGAACAGTGTATTTATTTAATTACATTTACTGGTCTGATTATTCGAAAAATCCATATCTGCTGTGATTGGTACCTAAACGTAAAGAAACAAAATTTATGAAATGGATTACATCCGACACATATTTTCAAATATAATAGACTAATCTGTCGTAAATTTGCATCTTGACAAACCCCAAAATTTTTCACTGAGCGAAAAACAGAATAGAAAAGCATTAAAATCAGTTTCGACTGGACTAAAGCCAGGACTCTGATGCTCTAACAGCGTTGAATTTGCTATAGAAGCAATGATTTAACAGATCATTATTATTATTATTATTATTATTATTATATTATTATTATTATTATTATTATAAATAAGTTATTAAATGTTGTATTATTATGTTATTATGTTATTATTATATTATTATGTTATTATTATTATTATTATTATTATTATTATTATAAAATAAGTTATTAAATGTTATATTATTATGTTATGTTATTATATTATTATGTTATTATTTTATTATATTATTATAAATAAGTTATTAAATGCTATATTATTATGTTATAATATTATCATTATATTATTATGTTATTATTATTATAAATAGGTTATTAAATGTTATATTATTGTGTTATTATTATATTAATATCTTATTATTATTCTTATAAATAAATTATTAAATTTTATATTATTATGTTATTATGTTAGTATTATATTATTATGTTATTATTATAAATAAGTTATTAAATGTTATATTATTATGTTATGTCATTATTTTATTATTATGTTATTATTATATTATTATGTTATTATTATTATTATTATTATTATTATAAATAAGTTATTAAATATTATTTATCGATTCAAGATATATTTATGATTGTCTAGGGATATAGATAGGGATTGATAATAATTTACAAACTAAGACATATCATCTCAAGTACTTGGTTCTCATTGTTTAAGAGATGTGTGTAAATTATTAGACAGAAATATCTTGAGACTGCCGATATCGAATTTTGCCAAAATGTAAAAATGAGTAGCGGATTTTTTCATATAACAAATTCAACATCTCGACTATTTAAATAAAATTTTACAACTAATTAAATGAAACAAACATTACATTATTCAAAATAATTACATATATAGATTATTTATCAATTGAAATAAATTAATAATTACATTAGGAATGGAAATAAATAAAAATTATCTAACAGATATAAATACGAAAAACTTCAACAAACTGACAACAAAACTTTCGTTTATTGGTCAATACGTTACCTCAATTAGCATCATCCTTAGTTTACTTTGACTTTTACAGTTCGATCAAAGAATATTTATGATCATTGTCAAATATAAAAAAAAGATTTAAAACATAATATATTTAATTATGATTATGAATACTTGCTTCAAAATACATTGCATACATTTGAATTGATATAGGTAAAGAAAATTATTATATTTTCTTTATTCATATTGTCTTTTTTCAGATATGTTTTATGTGATTCTAAATTTTGCACACAGATACCCACACACATACACACACACACCTACATATATATATATATATATATATATATATATATATATATATATATAGATAGATAGATAGATAGATAGATAGATAGATAGATAGATAGATAGATATACATTAACAAACCAAATATTGTTCGGGGGCTTCAATCCAGTTCGTAATCTTGTCTTTCACACTATGATGTCTTAATACGACAATAACTTATCGTCTAACGATTTATTGTGTTCGTTAGGATTTGGATTGAAGTCGCTTTTTGCTTTGTTATTCTTTCTGCTTTGTTTCAGTCTAGTTTCTAGAATCATTTAGCACTTACAGATCTGAGAAGAGAAGTGTTTCTTTTTTCACTTGTAAGTTTTTTTAGTTTATATTGCCTAGCTCTTAGTTTTCTAAGCTTATCATCACTATGGCACCAGGATGAAAATATGGCACACACAGTGGTTTTGAACGCACGAAATACACCTTTTTTTGTTTCCAATAGTGTATCTTCTATTTCTTTTTCCTTTACCAGTTTTGACGCTTTAGACATAGCTATATATATATATATATATATATATATATATATATATATATATATATATATTATATTCTCAGCTCTCCCGTCGAATTCGACGTATGAGGGTCAACAGATCAGTTCTAGGAACCGACAGCCCGACAATAACACATGAGATTTGATTATAGTGGTGAAGGTTACGTGCAGGACCATCCACACTTTTTGAAGAGCCGAATATCCGGTGCACAACATGCCACAGGGTCCCCAATCAACCCTCCGCAGGTTTTTAATTCAGAGTTGTCCTTCTCCTAGACGAGTTGGCATCCAAGGCTCTAGAACCCAGTCTTACCTGCTATTCACCCATAGCTGGAGGGAGAAGAAGAGGATTCATTAGTACGTATGTTAATGTAGTGGATTCAACTGGAATTCGAACTCGGATCTCCGATTATATATATATATATATATATATATATATATATATATTAGCTTAACCGCAACTCAAATATGTTGTCTCACACATACACACGCATATATGTTTGTGGAGAATGTATACACAACTTACTGTGCATGAGTTTGTTGTATATATATATATATATATATATATATATATATATATATATATATATATATATATATATATATATATATGAGCGTGCACTGCAGCCAACACCAATTCAGAGACAATCTGGTTCATATTCTTCATGTGTGTGCGTATGAATTTATATTATTATTAATATGACTATAATATTTATTGGTTACACCTCTTTGTTCAGATTGCCCTGACTTTAAACATTAAATTTAACATATATTAGTCAAGTCATGTGTGTGTGTCTGTGTGTGTGTGTGTGTGTGTGTGTGTGTGTGTGTGTGTGTGTGTGTGTGTGATATATTCCCTTTCAGAAATAGCCCAATTCTAAAATTTAACCTACAACGTGCTGATCACATCGCCTGGAGCCCGCCTAAGCAGCTGCGACCCTCCCTTTCGACTTTCAGTCATTTCTGGTTTTGCTGCAAGGGCTTTGTGCAATCCAAAAGGAAGAAACCCGCAAATAGCAGATGAAAATACGCAACCATTGCTGGAAACTCATCGCTACTTCCTGCCGCTCAGCACTGATATTGGCACTTGAAATCACTCGACTAATTATTGTGAGTAGATTTTAATCGAACGCCATTGCGAGCGAGAAACCAGAATCCTAGATTCCTTTGTAAGCATGAGAACTGCTGACGAAGACTTCCATTTCAAAGAATTTCCCTTCCTTTACTTGTTCTATGAGGTCAAGGCAAATTCAAACCCGGAAACGGGAACTTTAGAATCCGGTTTGGGCTTTAGACGGAGAGAATAGCAACACTTCCGACGGATATGCTTTCTATGGAAGTATGGGAACGCGGTGTTTTAGGATTCGCCGGTTATTATTTTTGTATCTTTTCAAACCCAGCAGATACCCATATTTATTCTTCAGTGTGGAAATAAATTCCTGTTCCCTTTGAAGGTAGTTGACTTTACGATTGAAAGTAAAATGATTGAATTAATTTCTTTACGTTTTATGTCTCCCTGCTTCTTGTATATCTACTCTGGTTCTAAAGAAATCTACTGAGTGGATATATCTTACATTCTAATGTCTACTTATAATGTGTATCTCTAAAAACTTATATTGCCTAGGATAAAATATTAAATCCATATAGTACCTGTTACAGCTATCACTCTTTCAGTCTAGTCGCATTAATTTAACGTTGTAAATTATCGTGAATGATAGCAACTTTATAGTATATTTATCTACTCCCACGAGGGTTGCATGTGGCACAAGGCCGGTTTAACGTAGGTTTTTTCGAGCCCATAGGCTCGGCCAAAAATATTCCCTTTTTAAACCCATATAGACGGTTTTAGGGTGCAGCAGCTGTAGGTTCAAGGGTGATAACTCAAATTGAAGTTGTGCCTTGCCAATAAATACAATATTTTGTGATACGATTGCGTCAATGACATTCAAGTTTTTCATATAACATTACTTTCATATGATTTACTTTCTATTTGATACAGGTGTACTTACAGTAATGATCTCCCGTCAATCTTTTAAAAATAATTATATGCTGTTTGAATCAAGTATTCCTGGAAATGTTCACGTCGTGATTTCAGAATATTTTCGACCGCTATGTTCTTCTGGATTGTTTAAATTATTAACGCGAATTATAATTTTTATTCGAACAATAATACTATTAGATTTGCTCATTTTTTTATTGTCTCCGTCCTTCTTTTTATTTAACCATATCGCTTCATGCCACTGAAAGAAAAAAATGTCAGACAGGAGAAAGAAAAAAATGTGTTGCTCTACAGCAGTTTAGAATCAGCTATGCGAACGGCAGAAGTAGTCTTCTAAGAAGGCTAAAAGACAACCATTTCCCCGTGGAGGGGTTAAAATCGACAAGGTAAATCTTGCCTCTGTTAACACCTGATTGGAGGTCATTTTAGGGCTCAGATGCCAGTTCAGTTTTACTTTGTTGTATCCATCGGATTTACGGAAGCGAATCGTTGCGGCCTCAGGATAAATACCAAAATGGAAACTGATAACATCGGCAAAGTTGTTGGCGAAGATAAGAAACAGACTAGGTCTGAGGAATTAACTCAGGCGTGACACCCACAATAATTTGAAAGGATCTAGAAGAGTGGCCGTTCACACCGATTTTCATTGTTAAGTAAAGATTGGATTAAATATTCGCCCAGACACCGTAGCTCCTTCAGCTTGTAAAGAAGACTAGCATGCTAAACCCTGCCATACGCCCCGTTCTGAGTATGACGTTAAACTACGTCCAGTAGCAAGGGCTCTGATCAGGAGCTTTTGAGGAGCGTAGAACCACGTCTTAATTGCTGCTGTTCCCAAGTCCACCCTTTATCCAGGTTGGTAGCACCTGTTAGGGGGCCCAGATTGGGCAAATAGTTAACCCCGAATATGGGGTAAAAACTGGTTTTAATACCAGTAATAGTTTGTAAAAAAAAAAAAATATTACCAGCAATACATTTTTGAAAAAAAAATACCAACAATATGTTTTTGAAAAATATTACCAGCAATTCATTTTTGAAGGAAAAAATTATTACCAGAAATAGATTTTTGACAAAACAAAATGTTACTAGCAATAAAAACTTTGTCGGCATTAAATAACCCATTGAGGTTGATATTCCGTAAAACACAACAAACCAAACCTGTCATACGCCATCCACATATCTAAAGCTGCATCCCGAAGTTCGCCGCCCTTATGTAATGTTTTTGATGGATATATCTACTATGCATATACACATTTCTCGCGTGTGTGCTTTATCCAGGAATAAAAAAAATTACGTCATTAAATTATATTTATATTTAAAAAATTGCATTACATTTTGTTATATAACTATATTTATGTAACATTTCTCTACAATCGACAAGTATTGGTCTGACACTGAACATTGTTGATGAGGTGATATTATTTATTCATTTGCATCTCCTTGCGATGGAGATATTATCTGCTGGCTATGACATTGGCTCGTGACACAAGACAACTCTGTAGCCTAACATTTTACCTTAAAGTTTTTATTACTGTTTTCGATTGCTTTTTAATATTTGTTGTTACTCTAAGAGACATTGGTGCGTAGTCGATAGATCGCAACTGCCCTTATAAAAGTTGTGAATCCATATCTTCTTCCCCCTAGCTAAGTGTTAAACAGCAAGTTATGCTGGTTTCTTGACGTGTCAGACACTAAGTGAAGGACAGAACGTAACTGAAAACTATAGCCAAGGCGAAGAGAAAGCAATAATATTTCTTTTCCAAGAAGTCATACCAATCCACAGAGAATAACGTTACACAGTATGTTGATAGATACGACGTCCTGAAATGACATGACATTCAAAAAGTGAAAATGCCTTAATCGGAAAATCAAGCGTCAAAACAGGATATATGATCATCAGCAAAAAGATGACCCCAGAATGCATATTACAGGTCGGGGTACTAAAATGAAGCAAGTACAGAAATTTAAATATCTGGGAACTAACAGAGGACGGAAAATGCGACACTGAGATCTGTCAACATTTTTGGATGACCAAAGACGCCTTCCAAAAGCTAAGCAGAGTATTAAGAGACAGGAAAATATCGTTAGAAACAAAGAAATGAGTACTGAACTGCTACGTGATATCTGTCTTTCCTGTACGGCAGCGAATGCTGGAAAATCTCAAAGATGAAGAAGAGACTCGAAGTAACGGAAATGTGGTTCTACAGAAGGATGTTGAGGATACCATGAGCCGAAAATATGAGCAACGACGAAGTTTTAGAGAAAATGGAAACAAAGCGGAAATTTATACTTAATATCAGGAACAAACAGGTAATATTTCTGGGACACATAATGAGGAAGAGAGGAGTAGAAAATCTGATACTCATGAGGCGGATAGAAGGAAAGTGGGACAGAGGAAAGCAACGCGTGACATAATTAATGAGCTTTAGCAACTGGATGGCAGAATAGGATCTAAGAGAAATAACAACAAACAAAGCATAGTAAGAGCTACAAGTGACAGGAGGAGGTCAAGGGCCATGATCGCCTACATACTGCAGAGACACGGGACTTAAAAAAAGAAGTATTCTTTGACGTATGCCAATTTTTTTTTTTTTTTTCACTAACGTTCTTTCTCGGATGATCTTGATTCCAGCTATGTGTAATAGCAGAACAGACTGAGTTCTATAGCCTTGGATAGCAACTGGTTGTACCGCAGTAAGAAATGGCAACCTATTGCGGGATAAAATCTGCCTCGTCAATCATGTATCTTCCCCATCCAACCATACTTATTTTCGTTGATTTAATACATGCTAAACTTTTTGGTCTATGCATTTGACTTGAATACCTCTTTGGTCTCTCTATTGCTATTTTTTCTAGTGACCACAATTTCTCTAATTAAATTTAAGCTCTGTCCTATGTGAGGCCATTCTTTTTCATTTTCCTTAGACATTTTAAGTAAATTCTAAGTACAATGAAATATCATAATCAAAAATCTCACATACATGTTCCATATTTCTGATATTCTAAGCCAGTGCTTCTAAACCTTTTTCAGCCCGTGGACCATTTTTATCTTCAAAAAACTAAAATAGACCGCCATTACTTTTACTTATAGGCTGTTCAATTTTCACATTAAAATACTCAATGAAAAGCCAAAGTTGTCAATTTATACTTTAATATTTATTGCCTTATTTATTTTTCTTTGTTCTCGTTTATTCTTGTTTTCTCTCAGGCATTATGTTTCCCAGGGATGCCGGGAATAAAGTCTGTCAGTCATTAGTTGAAACTTTAAATTTACCAAAATCTATATTCCAACGTATTTTGTAATGCTTATGACTAAAAAACTTCTGAAGTTATGAAGCAAATCACGATTAATTTAGATGTCAAAACAAAGCTTGAGTTAATTGTTTAGTTAGATTCAATATGTTTTATTAACGTTATTGAGTTTAATGTTAAAACTACAGACTAATGTTATTAGGAGAAGTCATAAGTTCTCTTTTTACTTCAATAGCAATTAGAAAGTAATCAATAATTGACCAAAACCTAAAAAAGAACAAAAAACAAACATATATGAAACATTGGCATCTTAATAAAGTGACCCTTCTTCTCAATAACAGCCAGTAATCTATTTTCTATTTATTTGGTTATTTTTTTTTCTTTTGCTTTTATATTGTTAGCCACCGCCATATAATTTAATTTTCACAATTGACCAGAGATTTCGGATCAGATTCAGATCGGACCTTGATGGTGTCCATTCCATTACCTTTTTCTCCTGTAAACATTTTATGCTAAAAAAATTCATCGTCCTGGGTATGACGATAAACTACATCCGGCAGCAAGACCGCTGATCTGGAGGTTTTTTGGAGCGTGGAACCAACTCTTAATTGCTGTTGTTCCCAGGTCCACCCTGACCCGGGATGGTAGCAAATGTTAGGGTCCCAGATATAGGCAAATAGTTAACAACCACACAGGAAACAAAACACTATGAAATTATGAAAGCTTTTTATTGCAAACATACCAGTAATGCATTTTTGAAAAAAAAATACCAGCAATAAATTTTTGGTCAGGCGTCTGTACAAGGTGTCTATAAATTTCGAGTGGGTATGTCTTTAGCAATCATTCCCAGAGAGATTAAAATCAACATCATGTATGTCACTAGGGATAATTTTCCGTTTCTATCTGAAGACAACCTCTGGTAACAAGAAAAAAGCACAAGCCAAAATATGCTGACTCTTGAAGTTATTTTTATGTTTCTTGTATTTAAACTGAATATATTGTCGTATAAACGCATTGTTTTAAATCGACAAGCAATTTTGATTTGAAATTTAATCATCTTGCTGTCAATGAAAGAAGACTTAAGAGGTAATATTTTTAGCACTCACTTGAGATTCCTGAATACATACAACTGTTCGCTTTCTTTTATTTTTACACTGTAATTCGCTGAGAAATGCCGGCAGCTGTGTTTGTATTGATTTTATGCGTTAGAATATCAGATCCGGTATTTTCACTTGAAATCGTGGATTGTCTACTTTATTTGTTATTTGTTTACACGTTTGAACCAAAGTTAATTCTCCAATTCCCAGTGCTTCACTGTCATTTCGCTAATGTACACTTAAGCCTTGCTTTCAATCAACATTACAGTAACTGCAATCGTATAAGACGCACATTCCAAAGTGCCAAATGATGTGTGATTATAAGTAGTTCCCGACTGGCGAGAGCCGTTGTGTTGTAGAGATGGCTGTGGTTACACACCAAAATACTATCTTGATCCAACTCACCTGTATAGCTGCAAACATTAAAACCTTCAGGCAAATGTTAGATCATCATAAATCCAATGACCTGTTGTGGACTAAGGGTTACTATGCTGCTGAGCATTTCCTTACTTCCATCCACGTTTCTGGATTGAAAAACGAAGATGTATTCATTCATGCGTAACGGGTCTTGGACAAAGAAGACCTTATGGAGCCCATCCTTCAACAGACAAACCACAGCTTATGTCCTCGAACTTTAAGCGTCGTGTTGTGGCTGGTGAGTCAATCGTGGGATTCTTCTGCGCTGTCTGTTGTCTACAGTGTCGGAAGCCGTCCGTCCAGTAATGTCATCTGCGCACTGACTGCAAGCCTATCTATGCAGCCAAGTCCCCTCCATTGTGCTAGACGGCCGTTGACACTACAAGAATTTTCATCCGCCCTTTGTCAAGGCTTGTTGTTGCTACTGTAAAAGGAAAGGCTGGTGAGGGAACTGGTTTTGTTGTCGGCGACCGAACCATGCGCAAGGTTGTACTGGCTCTCGTAAAATGACCTGGCGTAATTGTTATAGTTTCGCTATAACATGGAATGTTTCTTGAGATATCTAAAAGTTTTCTCATTATGCTCCCTAAATTAAACACTGCTACATCCTATAGATACTCCAAGTTTTGTTTATAGACCCAACCGTCGCGTTTGACGCTTGAGGCAATAAATTATAGAATTATGGCGCCTAAATTCTGTATTTTAGTTATTTGCACAGTTATCAGTAGATAATCATCTCCATTCAACTATATAAATTTTCACAGTTCTCTGTAGATCATCGTCCTCATTCAGCCATACTTATTTTCGTTGATTTAATAAATGTTAAACGTTTGGATTTATGCATTATTCTGAAATTACAAGTTTCAACTCAAATAAAACATTAGCTACATTATTTACACACGGACGATCTTTGATGTTGTTATCACAACGTTTCGGTCTGTGTGGCAACAGTTCTTCATCAGGTGATCGTCGACCCATGTTATCTCCAGGGAAGCTCGATTCGAATCATTTTTTATTCGATGGGGAACGATTATTTTCGTTTAGTTGTTCATGATCAGAGATATCATGCCGAGTTCATTTTTAGTACTGCTCAAGTGTTGCTTAACCCGTTTTTGCCCGATTCGCACAACGACTCAGCAGTGGATAGTTTAGCCTTTCATCTGCTTCACACCCTTCACAGGTATTTTGAACAGGAGTAAAGGTTTATCCCTTGATTCGTTTTTAGGGCTAGGTTTGCGGTTCTTTCTGTTTACTTCAACTTTATTCTTCAAATGTCCTCGCAAAAACTCTGACAATTTATCGATTCTTTATTATTTATTCATTTATTTTTTCTCATTGGGAGTCGGTAGATTTACCGATCGGCCACTTCACACCCCTCCCTGGATTTTGAGCAACAGTAGAGGTTTATACCTTCTTTGTTCTTTACTGTTGGGTTTCCAGTACCTTTTAAAGGTCATCATTCTCTTTTAATCCAGGTAACCACTTGCTTCTTAATGGTATTATCGCCTTACTTGGGGTGACTTGTTTTAAAAAAATGCGGACAATATGGTCCATGTGTAAATAGTAATAACTCCTCATGCCAGAATTTCAAACAGATATATATATATATATATATATATATATATATATATATATATATATAATGAACAAGGTCCCACAATTAATTTAAGACATTTTTATGTTTATACATTCTTTTTATAGATACAAATATTTATGGAAATGATCTGTTTGTTTTTTTTTTGTTTTTTTTTATATATAATAAACAGTGTTAAACAACATTTACCGACCTGAATGTCCGATAAATTTTCATAGAAAATTTTCATCCTCCGACAGGAATCGAACCTGTATCCTATACGGAACCGTCATATAGCCTGAAGTGCCTTCGGCCACAGAGGAGCATTCGATTATCAAGGTCGGTTTTACTGTCTTTAAACTTTAATCTTCCATGAATCTCTCACGTACATTCATATCTACTCATGGCGTATCAAATGTAAACAAATGACGTCACAGATTATGAAATGGACAATGTCCGATGATTATTTTAAGACACTTTTATGTTTATACATTCTTTTTATAGATACAAATAGTTAAGTAAATGCTCTGCCAGGCCGGTAAATGTTGTTTAATACTGTTTATTATAAAACAGAGCATTTACTTAAATATTTATATCTATAAAAAGAATGTATAAACATAAAGATGTCTCAAAATAATTCTCGGACTTTGTCCATTTCATAATATATATATATATATATATATATATATATATATATATATATATAATTGTCGCCTACGTCTGTCTGTCTATTTCTCATCGAACTCCTCCTAGAGTTTTGGAGATAGACTCCGATAACCATATATATTATGAAACTACATTACACAGGCTACTTGGATAAGTATATTTCATTTTAATGAAAGGAGGATCTCGTGGTACACAATTCCTCCCATTACTATTTTCTCCACTTTGATATAAATTAAATTTAAATTTGAACAAGGGAATGGCTCCTAGGGTACTTGGACAATTATATTTCATTTTAATCAAGAAGGTTCAAACTCCCGTTGAAATTTTCCCCCTTTGATTTCAATTAAATTTAATTTTGAACAAATGCAATGACTCCTATCCAAAATATGGAAAGAGAAAGCCAGAAGATGGAGGTCACATCGAAATGGGCGTCAAATTGAGCAAGAAATCACCAATCAGTGCTTAGTGGCTGAAAATACATATTTGCTGCGACAATTCAACTGTCATATCAATGTTGAAATCAACTCAATTCATTCAACCATGCATTAGATCAAATAGAAATCAAAGGGGTCAGATCAAGCTGATTTTTCCCCTTTGATTTAAATTAAATTTAAATTTGATCAAGGAAATGACTCCTATCCAAAATATTGACAGAGAAAGACAGAAGATGCAGGTTACATCGGCAGGATCATTGACTAATATTGAATGACATAATTTTTCTCCAGAAATTATAACAATGATTTAATATCAATCATCATTTTCTGACGAAAAATGTGTGACATATAGCAAAGTGCGTGTAATTCGGCTAGTTATAAAATAAAATACATTTCCAGTTTTTATTAAATTTCACTCGGTAAAAAAGCTCAGGAGCCATTCAAGGTAGAGTTATACAGTTAAAAACGTGATAACCTATGTTATACCATAATACTTATTCTATTGTAATAGACTCTCCCACAGATAATAAGTAGTAGTAGCAGTGGCCAGTTGGGCTAAGTGGCGTTTCGCGGTCTCTGACTGCGCGCGCCTTCTGTCGAACTCTCTGCGTTAGCAGAGAGGAACCCGGACGAGGCTTTGCCGAAGGGCAAGGTTTCGTCCGGGGAGGTAGACAGGGCCTGAACCCGTCTAGGCGGGTTCAAAGGCTATATTTTTGGCCCACATTAAAACCGGCCTTGTGCCATATTCGGTCCTCGTGGGTGGAACGATAAATACTCAGTGGTGTTGAGCGAGTCAGTCGATGTCGGACATTGAAGTATCAACCATCACGACTCGATTGCTGCGTCATTAATTAATTATTGCAAGTTCTTAACGTTTTGTACGTCGAATCTAATTTAGGACAACTTAGTGAAATACAAGCCTCCACTGTGAAAACTACTCTACAACAACCTGTGAGATGTGTGATGGTTATAAGGATAAAGAATAAAAGTGCGGATTAAATCTTAACTTGACGCGGAGTATACTGAAGTGTTCAAGAATGCACCCACGCGCATGTCTATTCCCCAAGAGGAAGTCGATGGAGAAAACATTTCTAGCAGAGACTTTCTTCTTGCTTTTAGAAAATAGAATAAATGCGTTTGGCCCACTTATATAGAAGGAACATGGTGTATTCTAGCTGTAATTGTTTGAACTATTGGAACTGTTGGAGAATGTTAACCGGATGTCGGAAAATAAGGATAGCGCCTAAAACTTTACGTCTTTATGGAAAGAGGTTGCAGAATAAGACTGCGTAAGCTATTTTGAAAATGCTGGAAAAGGAAGATCGTGATGCTTCAGACTAGATGTGGAATGAATACGCCATTTTGGGCCTAATACGACTACTGCAATGCTAAAATAGAGCAGAGCAATATTTCTAATTTTTTCACCAATATAGAGGGTGTCCGTAAAATGTGTGTGCACTTTAAAATATTTATAGCTTTATTTGTATCTGCGATAGAAATAATCTGTAAAAAATGTTATAAAGTTTAATGTACCTAGTTTTAAGTATAGCTAAAATAACTAATGTGATTTCAGACATTAATGTAAATCAGTTGGTAAATGTTTTCCTTGAACTGCAAAATCGTATTACCATTGGTATTGCTAATGATGGAGGACATGTGGAAACTTAAATAAAATCTCAATGAAACTTTTAAAAAAAAATAGATTTACTTCTTTCTAATCTTTTTTACAAATTATTTCTATCGCAAATACAAATAAAGTTATAATTTTTTAAAGTGCACACGAAGTTTATGGACACCCTGTATTATATGCATGAGTCACATTTAAGGTCCCCTATGAACTTCAATAGAATGGAGATTTATTGAGCGTATAAGTGTTGGTGTATATTCAGGGCCTGAATGGCTGTGCTGAAAAAAAATGACTGCTTGGGTTTTGAGATATTGAAAATGGCAGATTAGTTTCATATCATTGTCAGAGAGTTAGGTCAGAGAATAGATGGGCTGTAAGGCTCCGATTATCTTTATTTTTGGAATTGCTTCCGTTAACAATGGTGTCATTTTCATTGACGTTTTTCTAGCGATCTGAGACATTTTTCTCATCGTTGATAAAATGCAGAAAGAGCCTAGGTCCGAGGTGAGAGCCATGAAGGACCCTTTCATTGATCTCATGAGCTTCCGAAGACTGGTCATTCACAATACTATCCATAAACCTGTATGATTTAACAAACCTATATATATATATATATATATATATATATATATATTTATGAATACGTTGATAAAAAGAAAAAAAATATTAAAATAAATAAGGAAATCTTGCCAGTCTTTAGACGATCTAAATGTCTTTTTATCTGTATCTATTGAAAGAGATTCACTTTTTATGTGTGCGTATTTTTGTATTTACGTTGAACGTGTATATATATATATATATATATATATATATTATGAAATGGACAAAGTCCGACAATTATTAAGACATTTTGTGTTTAAGATTCTTCGTGGCCAAATCGGTAAATGCACGTCAAGCAAAATGACGGTTCCGTGTAGGATACAGGTTCGAATCCTGTCGGAGCACGAATATTTTCTGTGAAAATTTCTCGGACATTCAGGCCGTTAAATGTTGTTTAATACTGTTTATTATAGGCAGAGCATTTACTTAAATATTTGTATCTATAAAAAAAAGAATGTTAAACATGAAATGTCTTAAAATAATATATATAATTATTATTTTTTAAAATATGATTCCTTCGCTACATAAGAGATTCTCAAGTTTCAAAAACAAGAGCTAAAAACATCAATATTAAAATTTAAATTTAAATTAATTTGAATTAAAATATCAAGCTCTTTTTCATCCTCAAGCGAAATCTTTGGAATAACTAATCTTGAAATTTACCCAGCTTTGTAAGCATATTCATTTGTAAAATTAATTACTATGGAAACGGCTGAAGCAATTATTTCAATAAGGGGCGTAACGGTTAACAATTTGTATCAACTAAAGACACATACACACAAGCAAACACACACACACACACACACACACACATATATATATATATATATATATAATAGTGGTAACCGTAAGGAAGCAAATGTAATAAATCTGCTGGCGATAATGCTATCTCTGTGGTTACCTTAAGGAATGATGATAGTCGAAAGAGAACGAATATTTAGAGGAAGTGCATAGATATAACTCAGATATGGTCAATGTCAAAAAAGACTAATCGTTAAGACGCGATGGATTTTTTTAACGAATTCGGGATGGTAATTTTCTATGCGTGGCTTAAATGCGGCTGAAATAATGGCGTATCAAATGACGATCGATCTCACTACTCATTCATAATCTTGCGAGAAAATTTTGCTAGCCCTTACATTCAGAGGAAGCGCACCAATGTAATATATATATATACAGTCATTTTATATATGATCAGTTTGTAAGCGTCGCTTAGATGTGTCACAAGTCCGAACGTATTGGAATCCCACTGAGGATCGAACTCACTACCCAGTCGAGGTTTTCAAACGAGGGCTTAAATTTGTCGTCAAAAAATTCATAGAAAAATAATAAACAGAATAGAAAGCCGAAAATTTAAGATCTACTTCTCTAAATTAAAATAGGTTAAATAAATATATTCTGCTAATTACATTATTCAATACTGTATTGTTAATAAAATTAAATATATGCTGTTATCATATCCTTGAAAACTCCTAAAGAATATTTTCTGCAAGTGACAGAAAATTTAGCGTCTCTTTTTTCAGTTCTATCCATGGTTAAAAAATAGAAATGTGACTATTAAAATTGACTTGCTTTTCGCGGCATTTTTTTTGCACAAAAAATGATAACCTTGTAGGAAAAATAAATAAGGTTCATTATAAATTTATTTAATAGAGAGACATTTTGAAACATGAAAACCGTTTCATTCGGTACAATTCGCAAATCTTTACATGCGAAATGAGTTATACGTCAACCACTGGTTTCGAGAAAATAAATATATCTGATTCAATGTGTCGTCAGTTTTGTGCCAATTTTGCTACTTGGAACTGAATAAAGACTGGCATAAGATATTGAATAAATAGACCCAAGTAGCGAGGTTCAAGTATATATTAACATTTGATCTGACCCCCAAAGAATCACATTCGTCACAAGGGTGAGCGTTCAATAAACCATTTCAGAAGGCCATATGTAATTGAATATTCAGACTATACTTACAGTATCAATGTGAAAGACGTCGATAATTCTCTGCGTATATCATAGAAGGCTCGCGAACAAGACACACACACACACACACATATATATGTGTGTGTGTGTGTGTGTGTGTTTGCGTGTAAGTCTTATATGAATATGTTGATCCAATTCCACCTTATCAAATATATGTTTGTCATAATTTAATTCATGAGATTTTCTCATGGCCAATTAAAGAAAGATGAAATGTACACAGATTGGCGCATCAATCGATGGCCCCAGTCTAGATAAAGGAGGATATTGATGAGGGAGTCCGTAGTAGAAACGGCCAGTAACCCGGAATTAGATCTGTATAAACTAACAATAATCGCTTATCACCGTTGCAAGAAGTAATGGACGAGAATTCCTCGGCATTGGACCCTGATTACAGATCATGGGAAAAGGCCATATTTTCATAGATTTAACCTTATCATTACACGTCAACTGCAGTAAAATCGGTTTAATTTCAATGAAGGCTGACCATTTGAACATCAATTAGTTTTCCAGTTCATTTCAAACCCCAAGTGAATGTTATGTATGCAATCCACTGCATAGATTTTGGGAGAAAAAAGGAGACCTCATTTTATCACACCAGAATTTACGTGAGTCCTTTTGTCATACTTTTATATTTACAAGAAATTGATGAAACTTAGCATTGTATCATGTCTTAACCGGAACTACCCAATGACTACTTTTCCGTGTTGTAACAGCTCAAACTCGTTAAATACCTATTGTTTGAGAGAATATATTTTCAACTTTGCAAAGTCATGGCCACACACACTAATGTGTAAGCCTGTCGCTGCTCTATCGCTATTTTCCTCCCTAATTTTCAGCTTTCTTCGTTATCACGTGTTACGACCATTTCAGCCCGGACAGGTCATGTTACTTCCTGGGAGTTGAATCATTCTCATTTACTATCAGTTCAAATGATAAATAAATGTACCAAAAAAGAACAAGTATTTTTGTTTCCTCCAAACGGGTACATTGTAGATCTGACCCCGGTCTGGTTGCCCACTTAAACCTATCAATCTGAATCTCTTCAAGTCAAGGATCAATCTTTGGCTAACCTCATAAACCTTCCTATCACCTCTTTCACTACGATCATACGCACAAATCGTCTCTATCACTTTAAATGTAAACCTTCACCTTGAAGGTTTCTTGTAACAAAAATATGTAAATAATGTAAACATGAGTATAGATCATACGGAGTCACCACAGTGTTTAGGTATAGAGGGAAATGTGCAAACTATGAAATGTAGAAGCTACTCTGCAAAGTGTTCGGACGAGCTGAACCACTTGTTTCCACCAGGTCTGACCTTCACGGCTAGGACCCGCCGTGTCACTTACATAGTAAAAACCACCCACGGCTAGGACTCGCCATGTCACTTACATAGCAAATAAACCAACCACGGCTAGGACCCGCCATGTCACTTACATAGTAAAAAAACACCCACATTCCCTCCGTGTTCTTTAGGCGAGATGTAAGTTCCACTCAAACAGGTTCTTCTCGAACTACCTTCATTCCCTTCGGATTCCACTAGTGAGATGTAACTTCCCACGAACCACTTCCTTATGGAACAGACTCCCTAGAGGATGTTTTCTTGATCACTACAATCTTAACCTTTTCAAGTCTAGAGTCAACCATTATCTCCCCCTCTTATTTATATATACTACCAATCTACCTCGAGTGGGCCCCGAGCCTTGTGCAGGGTGAACGTTATTGTAAAAAGATTAAGCTACCTTATATGAGATAGAATTAGCAGAATCATAGATCGTAATATTATACTTTTGGAAGAGTAGAAAACCGCCCCTGTCTTGATAGGATTTAAAGCGTCTCTGAGTTCTTGTCGGACAAGAATTATTTTGTACAAAACAATCCCCTCTCTCACAGGCGGAATGTGGCGAGTTTCTCAATTTTCTCCACTACCATGGAAAGTGTTCGGACGGGTTGACCCTCTTGATTCCACCAGGTCTGATCTTCACGTCTGGGACACGCCATGTCACTTACATAGTAGAAAACCACCCACATTTCCCCCGTATCTCATCGGTGAGAAGTAAGTTCCAATTAAATAACTTCTTTCCGCGAACCACTATGGAACAGACTTCCAACAGTATGTTTCACCTACCACTACAACATTAACTTGGTCAAGTCTGGAATCAACCGTTGTCTTCCTCTCCTATGCATATAAACTTCCCCTTAACGTAACTCTCTACCTCAAGTGGCCCCCGGGCCTTGTACAGAGTGAAGTGTATTGAACAAAAAAAAAAAAATGAATACGATGAAATAATGATCAGATAAATTTTAAATTTAGGGTTTCATTTTTTAATGTCATCTTAATTATCAGGTTTACAAAAATGTATTGCTGGTAAAGTTCATCAGTTAATTTGAATTTTGGCGATAAATTTGGAAATTTCTATATTTCTATTTTAACATTTTGAACTCAAAAACACTTTTTTTTCTTTAAAAGTAGTTTATTTCAGATGGCTGACATAAATTGCTCGGCCTACCTGAAAACTGATGGGTTTCTACGACATTTATTTTAGTTAATAAATGTCGTAGAAACCCATCAGTTTTTAGGTAACAATAACAATTTTACGATCAGCCAAGATCGTAAATTGGTCTTTGTTTACAAAAATGAGCAATTTCATTAGAGCAACAATGGTAGGTAACCATGAAAAACTAAGGTCTCTTTTTTTTCGCAATCAGTACCAACAAATAAGCTAAAAATGTGATTTTTTCTGGCACCAGATATCGTGGTGACCAGTGAAATACAAGAACAAAGCCACTGACAGGATTTTTTCATGCTTGAAACAGACAAGCAACATCAAGCATTAATTTCTATGTTAAAAGAGTATCTATCTATCTATATATCTATCTATTTGCACACACACACACACACATATATATATATATAATATATAAAAATATATTATATATATAATCCATAGTGTGTTTGGCATATAATCCTAATAATATAAAATATTAAAACTGATCTAACAAAAAGAGCTCAATGAATTTATTATAAGAGAGCATATAAAGTACACAACAGAGAAATCCCTAACTACCTCATGGCTATTGTCTATTTTAACTGACGCCGAGTACGTCAGTCTTATTCAACTCAGGCGAATGGGCTGTGTTCAGTGTCGGAAATCGGAACTGGATATTTAAACAGTTGAAAAATTGATACACAGCCTACCTATATCAAAGCTTCAGCAGAGCAGACTGCACGAGTAATGGGAAGGGGGTGCTGTCTGTCTTAAAAGGAAAGAAGCTCCACAAATTCTGTTCAGATATCAACCTTATGACCCCCAAATTGGAGTTATAAGAAAGATATACCTAGTCCAAAGAATACTTCTAATGGTACACGGAATATTTAACACTCTGTGATTCATTTGCCTAACGCTGTTGTGTTATATAAAAGTTTGTTTCAACCTTACTGTAACCTCGGGCAATTTTTGAAAATTGAACTCCTAACGCATGTTTATTTTTTCTTTTTAAATAATGTAGTGTTCCTTCGTTTTATTTAAAAAATAAAGCGTTGGGCAGTCAATTGTTAAAAATTGCCTCAGGATACCGTAAGGATGAAACAAAGGATCGGTTTCAACTGATCTCATAATTTTTAAAGTTATAAATCTCTTGAAGGTTTTTTTTTTCTATTATTTTTTAAAACGTTTATTGAACACTTTTGTATCTCTCTCTTTCTCGCTCTCTCTCTCTCTCTCTATATATATATATATATATATATATATATATATATATATATATATATATATATATATATATGTGAACTTTACTAAAGAAAATCCAAGTAATATTTTTCGTTTTTGATTTCCATGGCATATTCTTTAATACTCATTATTTTGTCCGGCGATAGATGTAAAGACTGAAAATTGTGCGTTTTTTATTTAACTAAAATCAATATATATAACATTTTGAAACCTTTTTTTTTTTTTTTTTTGCGAAGTCACAAATTTTCTGAAGACTCCGGTTAACATATAAGGTTCAGAAGTATAAACTTTGACATCAAGCTCATATATATTGACTTTCGAAAGATGACCTCCTTTCACAAGACAATAAAAAGGACTATAAAAATGTTAAGAAAATAAAAAACGCTTAATTCAAAATCTTCTCTCATTTTAAATAAACACATATATAGATGCTTTATCAAATTAAAATACAAATAATAATCACTTTAATTAAAAAAAAAATGGATTTAAAAATCGAGAAAGACATATAGTAGATGAAATACTGGCGTTATCTTCTGGACGGTTCCATGAGCAATTACTGCCTCGATACAAATATATAATGGCTGTCGGCTCGTTAAACATCGCCGAAAAGTTTGCTCCAATGCAATATTTTGAAGATATTTAAGCGTATTTGCAGTGGCTCTGTAGAACCAATGTCGAATTATATCGCCTGTTCGTTTACCGCGAAATACTTGTCATGTTTTCAATAAGATCAAAAAAAAATTCAACAAAATCGTAAAAAGTATGCAATCTAATCACTAACCAATGTTTCTTCTCTTTCAACAATATTCTCTGCAACAAAATCCGGTCCATTTAGACACGGCATACCAATGAGTTCTATATATATATATATATATATATATATATATATATATATATATATATATATTTATAAAAAATTATAACATATGTATGTTATAAAATCACTACAAAAATAGCCATTTTGTTTCAACACACTCAGTGTCTTATCAAGTGATGATGTTGAAGTGTGTTGAAACAAAATGGCTATTTTTTTGATTTTTATAACATACATATGTTATAATTTTTTATAAATAATAATTATATCTGCTCTACTTTATATTGAGCACTCTTTTAAGAATAGTAATTGTTGGTTATTGGAATTCATTCCGTATATACCAATTATATACTTGTATATATATATATATAATTTATATAGATAACGTTCTTTTATTATATCCCCAAACTATTAGACATATATATGAAATTCAATAAGGTTGAACCTGCTGTCGAGAAAATCTCAACCCAAGACAAAAAAAATAAAAAATAAATCTGTGATGTTGCAGACCGGGGAAGTGACCTTAAGTTGCGAAAAAATACCTAGCGTAGCTTCTCTGTCAGATAGCTTGCATATCATAACAAAGAGTTACAAAAGAGGAGAAAAAAAACATTCCTTTTATATAATCTCTTTAGTGATCACGTGATAACAACTTACGAAACATTTTAACTATAAGCTTTGGTAAAAAGAAGTTAACAGATTTTAGTCAACCAGAACAACTCAGGTAAGTATCTTATTCCTCCTACCTGTACGGTATTTTTTTCCACAACACCGTCGAATTCACACACGAATTTGAAATAAAGAATTGTCTGCCTTTCCTCGACACGTTATTAATACGCAATAATGCGAAATTAGATTTTAAAGTATATCGTAAACCCACAATCAAAAACGATCTAATGAACTTTCGAACCACAACCAAAAAATAAAATCTGAACTAGTCATAGAATGGTACCTTAGAGTTCTTAGAGTTCTTAGGATATGTAGCCTGGAATACCTAAATGAAAAAGATAAATATTTTGAGAAAACTTTTAAACTTCTCTACTACACTCATGATTTCATCCTCAACGCAAAAAAAAACCCTTACAAAATGCATAAAGAAAAATAACAGACACTACTAATAGCACTTCTGTCAAAAATTACACAAAATCCATAATCCTGCCCTCCAACCATCTTTCTACTAAACTCGCAAACGAATTAGTAATCTCTAATACTAGGAGTGTTATCACCACCTCCAAGACAATCGGAGCTTTAATTAGGATGAGAAATAAACGCAACATTTATTCAAATGCCGGGATTTATCAAATAATTTTTTACAATGTAAAAAATGTTATGTGGAGGAGACATCACGTGATCTAAAAGCCCGCATGCAAAAATACAATAGAGACTTTCGTTTGGACAATTGGTCTAACTTTCTCGTTTTGCATGAAAACGATGCTGGACATAAATTTGACTTCACTAATGTCACCCTAATTAAAAAAAAGAACATAATACTTTCAGGAGAAAATACATTGAAAACTTAATAATAACAATTATGACCAACAATAATCACACGCCTAAAACCTTACATTACATCACCAACTTTCTTTGAATCCATTCTTAAGGAATCTAACTATATAACTAAATATATTCTTAAAGTGAGCTATAATTTTGAACCTGTGATTCACCGCTTAAAGCTGAAGATAAAACGCCAACTGGACAGAAACGCAAACAAATACATCGTTGACCATTTAGACAAACAAGAATCTTCACAAACCGACGAAACATAGAATTATCCACGGTTTTCATACACGTGATACATGTCTGACCAATGAGAACTGTCCCAAACATAATTGAAAATACCAGTGTTTTCTGTCTTTTTGTATGTTTTCTCTCAATCTCTGTGACGAAGCTTTAATAAAAGTGAAGCATGTTAGACTGATACACGTTTCCTATTTGTTCTTTTATTTTATTATATATATATATATATATATATATATATATATGTGTGTGTGTGTGTGTGTGTGTGTGTGTGTGTGTGTGTGTGTATACGTATATGATAAAGGTTATGATTATGAAACTGCAAATGTCTTTGGTTATAACGTGGATTTGTTTTAGTTTATATATTATATTTTATTCTTTATAAAGACGTTTGCGGTTTCTCTCTCTTTATATATATATATATATATATATATATATATATATATATATATATATATATAAACAAACGGATATATCGATAAAAACACTCTGAAATAGAAGAAACGAACTAAAGAAACTGAGATAGATAAATCGATTGGATATTTATATAAACACTGATTAAAACACACACATTCCCACGTTTCGCATTATAGATATGATAGTATGACCTATTATACTAGAGATATGTTTAGAGTGGGAGCGTGACAGCGTCAATAGAACTTCAGCACTTTGATGGTGAGGTTAGGTTTAGGGTCTCATAAAGTTGGCTTTTTCAAGGAGCTGTTAATATTGGTCTAGAGAAACATACCTAGCATCGTTGAAATAAAACCTGAAAAGTATACTCCTTGAGTATGCATTGTAGGGATAAAATGGTACATGAAATTGTATTGAAACCGTCGATGATTTTACTAATACGAAGTTACGCGTCGTCATGACCTCAGGATTTAACGTTCTAGTTGTTTCGCTGGATTATATGTTCTTACTCAGAAACTATATCTATTATCCGCCCCGTATAGTAGAAAATGAAACTTTCCTCTTTGTGTGAAAAATGTGCCTGGACAGATGTTTGAAAACAAGGAATAGTTAACCAGCCTGACAGAAACGATACGGATTCGATCGGCCAGCAAACAATTAAATTTAATACAATATATTATGAAATATTTCATTAAACCAATTCCGAAATGTCGGATATCACGTTCACTCTTTCCTATTCATTTGGAAAAATGCTATTTAGCAAGGATGTGGTTTAATTTTATGGAAATTTAAAGAAAATTTCCAAAATAAATTCAACAAGTAATCATTAACATTCATTGAATTCTTGAAGAACGTTCCTGATATTAGCATTTCTTCGAAGTTTCAGATTTTATCTCGAAGAAAAGTGAATCTAAACTTCACAAAGACATTATTTATATACCGTTAAGTTTAAATTAATCAGGAATAAGAGTGGATGTACGGGAGATATCGGTTAAAACTGAAAAAATTAATACCCGCTTAAGTTTTTTAACCAATCATGGCGAATAATCTAGGAAGCAAGCGTCCTGGGTATGACGATAAACTACATCCGCGTCCTGGGTAAGACGATAAACTACGTCCAACAGAAAGGCCTCTGATCAGGAGGTTTTAAGGTGCTTGGAACCACCTCTTAATTGCTGGTGTTCCTAGGTCCATCCTGACCCGGGGTGGCAGCACCTGCTAGGGTGCCAGCTACTGGCAAATAGTAAACCCCGAAACTGAAGTAAAAGCATTATAAAAGTGTAAAAATAGATTTTAATACCAGAAATACTTTGTAAAAAATTATTACCAGAAATAAATTTAACAAAACTATTACCAGCAATATGTTTTTGAAAAAAAATAAAAAATAATCTATTACCACCAACACGTTTTTGAAAATAATGTTACCAGCTATACAATTTTGAGAAAAAAATATTTCTAAAAATAGATTTTTGACAACAAAAATATTACCAGGAAAAAAATAAGTTGTCGACATTAAATGACCCATTGAGGTTGATATGCCGTAAAACAAACCAAACCAACCCAGACTAGGAAGTAAACATTCTATTATGAAAAAAAAACATATTCCTATCATTTATATGCCTTCTCCCTGCCCCAGAACATGAGGTACTATGACTCTCAACAACTTCCTAAATTTTGTAAGTCATAGCAACGTTTGTCTTTCTACTATTTCTCTTCATTTTCTGTATTATATTTAGGTAGTTTGTACCTAGAGAGTACCCCTGCCCCTGTTGCTTTCAATATATCTTATGAGTGTTAAATAATTCAAGCACTCTTTCTTCATTACGTGTCCGAAATATATAAAGTTTCTCTTTCTGATTCTTCGTATAAGTCTCGTTTACATGACCCTTTTCTTAAAAACTTCCTCGTTGGTCAAATGCTCTGTCCATGACATGCCTAGCTTTATTACATGGATTGCCTGAAAATTCATATCCCTCTATAATGAAACTGTCCAAAACCCCCTGCCATATCGTAGGACTGGTATTACCTACCAGTTCTGCAGACTTTTCTTTGTTTCTAACGAAATTTTCTTGCTTTTCAATCATTTTCTAGTCATATAACCTTTCGAAATGCTGAGTCATAATTTCCGTATTCTTAATAAACACACACACACACACACACACACACACACACACACACATATATATATATATATATATATATATATATATATATATATATATATCGTCGCAAACGCGTGAACCCAGGGTCACAGACTCACATCAATCCAACCAAATATGTTAGCTTTATCTCTGATATTGAGCGCTTTCTAATAAGTACCGCACATATAATATATAAATAACTATATATATATATATATATATATATATATATATAGTGATTTTCTAAGCCCGGCTTAGATAGGGCACCAGGCCGAAGGTATGGGGCACACAGTGAGATCGATCTCACTACTCAGTCGTAATTGATCTAGCAAGACAAACTTTCTAACCATTACACAGGGCCGAGGTGCCCCCATATATATATATATATATATATATATATATATATATAGTGCGTTGTGTCAATTTTTGCAATCTTATATTTGTAATTTCGACTAGGCGCGTTATGTTTTTTATTTTTATTTTGTCGAATTCACAGTATATTAACATCATTTGAGCACCATCTTGAAGAAAAAGAGAAGCATGACGCAATTCACTCCGCCAGCAACTTGGAAACACCATGTTATACTTTTTGGCATTTGCATTAGAAGCTCTAATACGAACATTTGATAGTGTGAGGGTGTATATCTGAGGACAATGAAGATGGTTCGAAAAGATTTGGGTCAATCTCATAGTGATTACGAAGATAGTGAAGCTCGAACATCTTAATCTGATGGTTCTCGTATAAAATGAACTGCCGTATTTGTTGATGAGGGCCTCAGACTCAACATAGAGCCCTTCATCTAGCGGCTTAAATCAAGATGGTGGTTGCTGGAAGAACCTATTTCTGTCAACATGACCCTGAACTATGTTGTATAAGCAGAAGAATCTAGTCGTGGCTGTCACATCACCCCTTACATGCGATCACCTAACTCCCCAGACTGCAGAACCCTTGATTATTATGTGTAGGGCGCAGTTGAGTGAGAGATCAACAAAACTCCCTGTAGCACCAAAGATGAACTGAAGGCAATTATAATGGGAGGGTTCAGCAACTTAACTATGGAGACCGTCCAAATGAATTGCAGGAAATTCCGAAGTTGTCTGGATAACTTGGATGAAGTCAGTGGAGATTTTATTGAATAAATTTACACTTTATTTGTCTCTGAAGCCTCCAAGGGCAAGAAATGCAACAGACCATTTCAGCAGCGTGAGATTCCTGCTACCTAGATCAAGAGACTACATGAACTCAGTAAAAATTTGACACGGGGCATGAAAAGTCTAACAAAATAAAGGAATAGAGAGGCAATTAAAGGCCAAGATCATCAGCCTCTGCCCAATTTTCCCTAAAGTAAATGTCATCCCCTTCTCCTGTGCCTATGTTACTGCTTTTATCCCCTCCCAAAATGACCCGCCTGAAAAAGGTGCCCAAACCAAGAGCACGGTCGCAATCTCCCGCTCTTAAAAAGAAAGCCTCTATTCAACCTTTTCTAGTTTTGGTTGTCTTGTCCCACAGCTTCACTACCGTCTTCCCTATCAAATAAAATGTCTTGCTGCACAAGACCAATGATTGCTAACTAAACATTACCAAGCACACATAAGTGAACAGTTGCGTTAACCCGAAATGAAGTTTCTCTGATAAATATCCAGAAACAATGGGCCATCTTGTATCGGTTTGCACAGTATTAGCGCCGACTGAATTTCAAATTCGCCATGATAGATTAGACCAATATCTGCACTGGAGAATATGCGAGTTTTATAGGAAGGAAACTGAAATGAGCTGGTATGACCATCATCCAGAACCATTCTTATTTTGACCATTTCCTTAATATTTCTATTCATCTCTGCGAAAATCTGTGTAAAAGAGTGTTCTAGTAAATTCCCAATTCAACCCAGAATTCTTTAAAATTATTTGGTCAGATGATTTCTAATGGTTTAGCGTAGAATCTTTTTTTCTTACAGGTATGTAGGATGAGATTTTGAAAAATGTGTGTTTATACAACTTCTCTAAAAGCCTCGTGTAATATAATTCGTTTGTAATTAATTCAACGTATTAAAAAAAATAAATATGAAAGCTATATCCAAATATTAGATCTGTACAAATTAAAAATAAATTGTTTTACGAATATTTTTATCGAAGAATAACAAATTTGTCTTTATGAATTCCCAAGAAACAAATGCCGGTTTTAATTTACGCGAATTTCTTAAACTTACCAAACTTAGCAGACAGTTTTTGATATGAATGAAGTTAAAATTTCCAATACGAAAACATACTCCATTTTGAATAATTTTACGTCTATTGAAATTTCGTCTGACGTGTATTACTTTGACTGTAAATACATTTTCAAAAATCTATATTTCATAAGAACTTCATACTTAAATGAACCTTTTTAATATATATATATATATATATATATATATACATATATATATGTACATGTATATATATATATGTATATATATATTGATTTATATATATATATATATATATATATATATATATGTATATATATATATATATATATATATATGATTTATATATATATACATGTATATTTATGTATATATATATATATTGATTTATATATATATATATGACTATATATATGTCTATATATATATATATATATATATATATATATATATATGTGCATATATATATATATATATATATATATATATATATATATATATATATATATAAATGTGAATGTGTGATACTGATACAATGATGTTTGAACAATAAAAGGTTTCTCTGATCTTTACTGCATATGTATCTTTTTCAGTGTGTGTTTGGTTGTACGTACGTGTGTATATACGTGTTTGTCTTTTGGGAGTGAGGCTTGGTTGTTTAAGCGTGCGCAATTGATTTTCATAGAAATCTCTGCGTAAATGTGTGTCTCAAGTTAAAACTCAATATTTACTTCCGTTGCTAATGCGTCTTTTGTAACGTATGTGGACTAAAAGATATGAAAACCGGAGAGTCTTACACGAAACAGGTGAATGGAAAGGAACGGAATTCGGCGTTGTAATAAAATCTTGCAAGATGGTTCGAATTGTTGTTAGGGCATAATCGATAAAGCAAGTGTCACTTTCACAAAGTATTTTGGAGAAAAATAACACAAAGCAATCACAGATGTTTTTCGACTGTTCAAAATTGCATTCAAGTTTAAACTGCCACGTCTTTTAAGCGTCGATGTAACATCACGTGTTTCGATTTCTTTCTATAAGAGTTTCAAAAGATGTTCTCGCTTAAAATATGTGATACATATTTTTTTTTCTAATTCAAAAAGGAAATTCAATTTCCAGCATCATTTAATCAAAAATACACACATGAATTCATATGTGTACAAATACACACATATTTAAACACAGACACACACACACACACACACACACACACACACACACACACACACACACATATATATATATATATATATATATATATATATAATGTTATTGTTTAAAATTATTGTTTAAAGGATATATTTATGAAAGCGTGCTAGGTATCTCGGATAGTAGTTATTTGCAGAAACAGTGGGAAAATAGAAATCAGCACTGCATGGCAAATGTCATTTTCACGGGTAGTCAAAGCGAGAATACTACTACTACTACTACTACTACTACTACTACTACTACTAATAATAATAATAATTGAAGAATACGTATAAGAAAAAGAAACGAATTGGAAGAGGAAAAGGAGGAGGCAAAAGAAAAATTAGAAGAAAATAAGTGGAAGATAAAGATGTAGAAAAATTAGAAGAAAATAAGTGGAAGATAAAGATGTAGACAGTCGAAGAAATGGAAGAAAAAGAGCCAGAAGAGGAAAAAGAAGAGGAAAAAGATGAGTAAGAAGAGGAAGAAGGCGCAGAAGAAGAAGACAAGAAAGAAGAAGTAGAGGAATCGTTATATAGGAATAAAGTGTCACTCATGACACTTGAGTTTGAACATAGACTGCCAGTGTGTAACCACAGACGCTCCCATTATTGAATTATATAGATCCCTTGACCATAGAGAAAATTCATATACAGGAAGTCGCATGACGCCTAGATTGATCTTTATTTCTATTCTATCCTCTATTACTATTCGGACCTATATTTCTAATTTATCCTATATTACTTGACGGATTGCTATTCTCTACGCTATTCACTATACTATTTCTCTATACAGATCACTATACGGTAGTTACTATTCAAGCGAGTATTATCGAGCAAGTACTAGTGTGAGTGCTATTCGAAAGCGTCTGACAACAGTATTGTTCAACGGCGTTACTATAGTTTTGCTGCGATTACAAAGTCTCTACAACATTTACGAGCATTTACGAAAGTGACAACGATTATTCATTGATATTACAAAAGTGGCAATGAGTGTTCGTTGAGTCACAAAAGAAGTAGAAGAAAAGAGAAGAAATAGAAGAGGAAGAAGAGAAGGGTGCAGCTGAATAAAATAGGAGGCGGAGGCAGAGGAAGAAGAGGCATAATAAGAAAGAAGTGAAAGAGGCAGAAGAAAATAGAAGAAAAGAGACGTTGAAGGAGGGAAGAAAAGAGAATTACAAGAAAAGAGGAAGAGGAAAAAGAAGCGGATACAGTAGAAGAAAAGGAGGAGGAAGAAGAAGAAGAAGAAAAGAAGAGGTGGCAAAAGAAGAAGAAATAGAAGTGGAAAGAAAGAAGAAAAAAAGAAAGAAGTAGAAGAATAAAAGAAAACGAAAAAAAAAGAGAAATATGCAGAAGAAAAAAAGAGATTCGAAATAATTTCGGGCATCTTGATGAATATCGACGTGCAAAGTGAATCGGTGACCCGGGTTCGAATCCCAAGAGTACCTATTGTATTGGATTTCACACAAATGCCCTTGTGAAAATCATCAAGGCATCTCTTCTCCCTAAAATGCTACGGGTTAAAAATCAAGCTGAATACATGGGCGCCGTTTAGACTAAGATCGGTGGAAATATTAATTCCTAACTGCAGAACGCAAATGCATAAATAATTGATGCAAGCAATATGTGGGGAGACATGAACACCTACGTCCTGATGAGTAAGTCATTTGGTAATTTCTGTTTCTAGACACCCAGCAAGAGAGTATTGGTTAACGTGCTGCACTCAGTGCCCTATCACTATTGTCGTGATTTGGTCACTGAAGTTTCACCTAGAAAGAATTATTTTTGTCCAGAGCGCTTCCTTATCTTACGAGATAAACGGATGCCTACAGAATAACAGGAGACCAAAATTGATTTAAACATTCACATTTTTCTCTCTGAAAATGTAATTTATTTATTGTCATTATTTTTTTTTTTAATTATGATAAAATATGATAATTGTTTTCAAATTTTGTATCAGATGTTGCAAAGATTCGCGGTTTTAAATGGATTTCAATTACTTTTTGGAATTAAAAATAGTCAGAAGACTAAGTGAAAGGCATAAGGGTATCTCTATAGCATTGAGGAGGTTTCTTTAAAAAACACAAAAGAAACTAAACATTAAGAAATATCGCCTCTTATCCTTCTTTTTACCAATTAGTAATTAGAGAAATATCCATTAACTTTAGAAAGTGGATCGCTTCGACAAAAAATCGTATTTACCCGTATGTCTGAGATACGTATGTATGCATGTATATGTACATAACGCTTTCTGTAAGTATATTTGTCAATAAGAGATCACAATCAGATGCTGAAAGGAAATAGATTTTTATATCATTTGTTTGAAATTTTGTTTGTGTTATAGACTCATTCAGTCTTGATATGATGTGTGGTATCGTCAATGTTGAAGTTTCGACCCGTGTCCTGCCTTCATCAGATATTTGACGCATTCAGTACACTTTTTGAATGGAATTTTATTCATTTTTTTCTTTTCTACATTTATCTATTTGGCTTGTGATAATCGGTTACGTACCGAGTTTGCTTTTCAGATTCGAAAGATGATTTCAAGTTACCTAATCTATGGTAGAATTTCCAAGGAAGAAAACAAATCGGAATTTGAAATATAAATGCGATAAAATAGTTCTAGATATAGATTCCTATCATTTTAACATTGTTTCTGCCTTGAATGGAAGATTCATAATTCATAAGGGAGGGAAATTATTTTCAGAAAAAAAAAATTAAATATCGCTACCATTATCAAATCGAACACGTTTGGATTTGTTTAGTTACATAACACCACAGTTCCCGGTCACCCAGAGCAGTTAGCAGTTCGATTCTGATAAAGTTACAAAACGATAACAGTTATTTCGAGGGTAAATTCGCCTACATTTATTCATACGATTGCTCTATGCAGTAATTAGTTTCGAGAACTAAATGAGACATGAAATATTTCCACCAGTGTATGTGGTTCACAGTTGGTGCAAAAATAATGTCGTTTTCTCTTTTGAACTTAAACTTCAAAAAAACAACATTATTTCTGCACCAACCTAATATATTGCAACCGAGATTGAATTCTCTGTCGAATGAGCCACGCTGCATCGCATGGTTTCTTGTGAGTCTACTGTTTACGGTCATCCGAGCTGCACATTTCTATGCGACCGCGATTTTATATGGATATAGATATTAATTTATCAAAATCTATATACATTTACACAGGACAAGCGTGTATTACTCCCACCGATTTGAGGAAGCCTGACTAGGAGCCCCGGGTGTGTTTTGTGAACCTGAATACCTTATTAACATTTGCTTATTTTCTACCTACATTTATATACTTTACAAATTAAACTTAGCACAACTGACTAAAGGTGAAAAGTTGTGAAATCTTCCATATTAACCTTCCACCCCTTTCGGAAAAATGTTTCCTTCTATGAAACAAAGCCTTAACTAATCAACATTTCGTTTCAGTAAAATTCAATCTTCTATTGGTTAAAACTGTAGCAGAGTCACAACAGAACCTTTTAATGCCTAAGGTCCTTGTAGCCGAAATTTAAACACCCAATTCTATATAAACAAAAACATGCCTCAATTCAAGTCAGTCAGTCATCAAATT
>CAHIKZ030005329.1:1770000-1785000 GCA_903632075.3 Acanthosepion pharaonis | reverse complement strand
GAGATAAAAATGTGTAAACCTTACAGCGTGCCAACGCATGTGCTCTATTTTATATTACATTTCATTCTTCTAGTATTTTTTTCTGTTCGCTTCATTTTTTTATTGGCTTCCAGAACTTCAGAGTAAATTGGAGACGTCAGGGAATAACAGAACGTTTACGACATTTAGAAAAGCCAGGGGCACATGTGAGAGGCGCGGTGGAGGCTAAGAAATGTATTCAGAATCTCCATTGATAACTGGTCAGATGAGGACTAATCTAATTTGTTAACACTCTTCGTTGATCTGACGTCACCGGAAGTGTTTATCAGTTAAATTTTTTGCCATTAGTTTATTGAAGTGAGGATAGTAAAAATGAAAGAAAATGTGGATAATATAATATAAACAAAGATATGTGTAAAAAGTTGAATGAAAATGAATAAATGAAAAAGAGAGATGAAAGAAAGAAAGAAAGAAAGAAAGAAAGAAAGAAAGAAAGAAAGAAAGAAAGAAAGAAAGGGGAACTAATGAAAAATAAGAAGGAAAGAAAGAAAGAACGGGGAACTAATGAAAAATAAGAAAGAAAGAAAGAAAGAAAGAAAGAAAGAAAGAAAGAAAGAAAGAAAGAAAGGAGAACTAATGAAAAACTGAAAAAAAGAAAGAAAGAAAAAAGAACTAATGAAATACTGAAAAATAAGAAAGAAAGAAAGAAAGAAAGAAAGAAAGGAGAACTAATGAAAAACTGAAAAATAAGAAAGAAAGAAAGAAAGAAAGAAAGAAAGAAAGAAAGAAAAAAAGAAAGAAAGAAAGGAGAACTAATGAAAAACTGAAAAATAAGAAAGAAAGAAAGAAAGAAAGAAAAAAGAAAGAAAGAAAGGAGAACTAATGAAAAACTGAAAAATAAGAAAGAAAGAAAGAAAGAAAGGAGAACTAATGAAAAACTGAAAAAAAAGAAAGAAAGAAAGAAAGGAGAACTAATGAAAAACTGAAAAAAAAGAAAGAAAGAAAGGAGAACTAATGAAATACTGAAAAATAAGAAAGAAAGAAAGAAAGAAAGAAAGAAAGGAGAACTAATGAAAAACTGAAAAATAAGAAAGAAAGAAAGAAAGAAAGAAAGAAAAAAAGAAAGGAGAACTAATGAAAAACTGAAAAATAAGAAAGAAAGAAAGAAAGAAAAAAGAAAGAAAGAAAGGAGAACTAATGAAAAACTGAAAAATAAGAAAGAAAGAAAGAAAGAAAGAAAGAAAGAAAGAAAAAAGAAAGAAAGAAAGGAGAACTAATGAAAAACTGAAAAATAAGAAAGAAAGAAAGAAAGAAAAGAGAACTAATGAAAAACTGAAAAAAAAGAAAGAAAGAAAGAAAGGAGAACTAATGAAAAACTGAAAAAAAAGAAAGAAAGAAAGGAGAACTAATGAAATACTGAAAAATAAGAAAGAAAGAAAGAAAGAAAGGAGAACTAATGAAAAACTGAAAAATAAGAAAGAAAGAAAGAAAGAAAGAAAGACAAAAAGAAAGAAAGAAAGGAGAACTAATGAAAAACTGAAAATAAGAAAGAAAGAAAGAAAGAAAGAAAGAAAGAAAGAAAAAAGAAAGAAAGAAAGGAGAACTAATGAAAAACTGAAAAATAAGAAAGAAAGAAAGAAAAAAAAAAGAGAACTAATGAAAAACTGAAAAAAAAGAAAGAAAGAAAGAAAGGAGAATTAATGAAAAACTGAAAAAAAAGAAAGAAAGAAAGGAGAACTTATGAAATACTGAAAAATAAGAAAAAAAGAAAGAAAGAAGGAAAGAAAGAAAGAAAGAAAGAAAGAAAGGAGAACTAATGAAAAACTGAAAAATAAGAAAGAAAGAAAGAAAGAAAAAAGAAAGAAAGAAAGGAGAACTAATGAAAAACTGAAAAATAAGAAAGAAAGAAAGAAAGAAAGAAAGAAAGAAAAAAGAAAGAAAGAAAGGTGAACTAATGAAAAACTGAAAAATAAGAAAGAAAGAAAGAAAGAAAGGAGAACTAATGAAAAACTGAAAAAAAAGAAAGAAAGAAAGGAGAACTAATGAAATACTGAAAAATTAGAAAGAAAGAAAGAAAGAAAGAAAGGAGAACTAATGAAAAACTGAAAAAAAAAAGAAAGAAAAGAGAACTAATGAAAAACTGAAAAAAAAGAAAGAAAGAAAGAAAGGAGAACTAATGAAAAACTGAAAAAAAAGAAAGAAAGAAAGGAGAACTAATGAAATACTGAAAAATAAGAAAGAAAGAAAGAAAGAAAGAAAGAAAGAAAGAAAGAAAGGAGAACTAATGAAACACTGAAAAATAAGAAAGAAAGAAAGAAAGAAAGAAAGAAAGAAAGAAAAGAAAGAAAGAAAGGTGAACTAATGAAAAACTGAAAAATAAGAAAGAAAGAAAGAAAGAAAAGGAGAACTAATGAAAAACTGAAAAAAAAAAAAAGAAAGAAAGGAATGAAATAATGAAAAATGAAAAAAAAGAAAGAAAGAAAGAAAAAGAAAGAAAGAAAGAAAGAAAGAAAGAAAGGAGAACTAATGAAAAACTGAAAAAAAAAAGAAAGAAAAGAGAACTAATGAAAAACTGAAAAAAAAGAAAGAAAGAAAGAAAGGAGAACTAATGAAAAACTGAAAAAAAAGAAAGAAAGAAAGGAGAACTAATGAAATACTGAAAAATAAGAAAGAAAGAAAGAAAGAAAGAAAGAAAGAAAGAAAGAAAGAAAGGAGAACTAATGAAAAACTGAAAAATAAGAAAGAAAGAAAGAAAGAAAGAAAAAAGAAAGAAAGAAAGGAGAACTAATGAAATACTGAAAAATAAGAAAGAAAGAAAGAAAGAAAGAAAGAAAAAAAAAAGAAAGAAAGGAGAACTAATGAAAAACTGAAAAAAAAAGAAAGAAAGAAAAGAAAAGATAACTAATGAAAAACTGAAAAAAAAGAAATAAAGAAAAACTAAGAAAAGAAAGAAAGAAAGAAAGAAAGGAGAACTAATGAAATACTGAAAAATAAGAAAGAAAGAAAGAAAGAAAGAAAGAAAAAAGAAAGAAAGAAAGGAGAATTAATGAAAAACTGAAAAATAAGAAAGAAAGAAAGAAAGAAAAGAGAACTAATGAAAAACTGAAAAAAAAGAAAGAAAGAAATAAAGGAGAACTAATGAAAAACTGAAAAAAAAAAGAAAAGAAAAGAGAACTAATGAAAAACTGAAAAAAAAGAAAGAAAGAAAGAAAAGAGAACTAATGAAAAACTGAAAAAAAAGAAAGAAAGAAAGGAGAACTAATGAAATACTGAAAAATAAGAAAGAAAGAAAGAAAGAAAGGAGAACTAATGAAAAACTGAAAAAAAAAGAAAGAAAGAAAGAAAGAAAGGAGAACCAATGAAAAACTGAAAAATAAGAAAGAAAGAAAGAAAGAAAGAAAGAAAGAAAGAAAGGAGAACCAATGAAAAACTGAAAAAAAAGAAAGAAAGAAATAAAGGAGAACTAATGAAAAACTGAAAAAAAAGAAAGAAAGAAAAGAGAACTAATGAAAAACTGAAAAAAAAGAAAGAAAGAAAGAAAAGAGAACTAATGAAATACTGAAAAATAAGAAAGAAAGAAAGAAAGAAAGAAAGAAAGAAAGAAAGGAGAACTAATGAAAAACTGAAAAAAAAAGAAAGAAAGAAAGAAAGAAAGGAGAACCAATGAAAAACTGAAAAATAAGAAAGAAAGAAAGAAAGAAAGAAAGAAAGAAAGAAAGGAGAACCAATGAAAAACTGAAAAAAAAGAAAGAAAGAAAGAAAGAAAGGAGAACTAATGAAATACTGAAAAATAAGAAGAAAAGAAAGAAAGAAAGAAAGAAAGAAAGAAAGAAAGAAAGGAGAACCAATGAAAAACTGAAAAATAACAAAGAAAGAAAGAAAGAAAGAAAGAAAGGAGAACTAATGAAAAACTGAAAAATAACAAAGAAAGAAAGAAAGAAAGAAAGAAAGAAAGAAAGAAAGGAGAACCAATGAAAAACTGAAAAATAACAAAGAAAGAAAGAAAGAAAGAAAGAAAGAAAGAAAAGAGACCTAATGGAAAATTGAAAAATAAGAAAGAAAGAAAGAACGAAGGAAAGAAAAGAAAAGTAATGAAAAATTTAATAAGAAGGAAAGAATGTAAAATAAAAAGGAAGACGAATAAAATAAAAGAACAAAAATTAAGTATGAGAGAAAGGAAGAAATGTGATATATCAAAACTAACTTGAATATTTGAATGAAAGAAGCGAATTAAGAAAGAGCTAAAAATACAGGAAATTGGGGATGGCCATGACCGCCTACGTCCTGAACGGACACGGTACATAAAAAAAGAAAGGTAGAATTGAAACTGTTTTAAAAAGAGACTGAAAAAAGAAAAAAAAGTCAAAGAATCCAGAATAAAAAAGAAAGTTTGAATAAATTAAGAAATGAATAAAAGTTAATATTAATTATAACTTAATTAATAACTTTATTTCCTACAGTTTCGCTACGAACAGATTTAATTTCTTCTTTTAGGTACCATGTAATTTAAGGACAATATGATCATTTCTCGCCATAATCTCTTATCATTTGTTGCCCGAGATGAATTGCGATCGATAGGTTAGTCTTTTTCCATTAATTTCTGTAATTTCTCGTGCTAGTGTTAAATTTCCCATGGATTTTTGTTCGAATTATATGTCCCAAAATATTTATCTGTCTCTTTCTGCTGTCCGACATCAGCGTGGCTAATACAAAACTCGAGGGGAAAAGAAAATCTATGCCTTCTTGGCCTCACGTTTTCCAGCGACTATTGCCTCTCAGTGTCGCGCCGGAAAACATTTCATGTCAGAATCCATTTTGCACATTTATAAAACTACCATTCCTTCGTATATTGAATAGCGTTCCCATATTTGGTCTGGTGATCCTGTTCTGACTCTCGATATTCTTGAGAAAATCCAAATAAGGACTTGTAATAGAATTGACCCTGACCAGGCATCTCGATTGCAGTCAATTTATCGCCGATGTGATGTGGTTTATTTTTGTCTTTTCTACAAATATTTCCATGATAATTATTACGATGGGATTTTTCCCCTGGTGTTACGACTACAAGAATTTAGTTTTAGACTCTCAATTAGGTCTTATTGAATTATCTAGATGCAAGCGCCACTTCTCTCGCACTTCCCATCTGTGGAACATTTTTTTTATAATTCTTGCTTCCTTAATAACTACAATGTTTAAAAATTTAAATACAACGTCAATCGCCATCTACTGTTATCTTAAATACCGTTCCTTTATTGCCCTTACCTCATCCTCACTAAAGTCTCATCATTGTCTTTAACTCCCGGTAACCCCCTGCGTTATAGTGTATGGCATTATCGCTTTGCTTGTGATTAAACGATCAAAAATAAATATATAAAAAAACAAAACTAGAGTGTCCTTGTAGATTCTATTTTACGTAAAACTAGTTCATTTTTCAAATGTTAATATCCATGGTATTCTCAGCATTCATTACAGAACCAAAACTTTGTTGCTTCGAATTACGTTATCTTTGAGCAGATTATCTAGGATTACCTGGAATATAAGATTAAATGCCATAAAGCAATTCAGCACTCTTTTCGATATTGTCTTTTCTCTTGATAACTTACTCAGTTTCTGGAAGGCTTCTTCCGCTATTCTTACGCCACTGCTCATTTCTCAGTCAAACTGTTATATCAATGACAGCTGATTAATTAATTACCACCGACAAATCATTGTCTTGATTTCCAATGTATTTCCATTGAAAACTAAGATAAAAGGTATTATTTGAGACATATTTGAGCGAATGTAACATATTCGCTGCAATTTTATAATAATAAACTGTTAGAATTTTTTACAGGCATTAATCTAACACTCCTTTTCTGTCAGTCATGCTTGAATTAATCACTTCCTACTCACATATACGATATTCTCCTTCTCACACGATTCTACAGAAAGCTAAATTGAACTCGGCTTGACGATTCCATTTTTTTTGTCATTAACAGTTGAGAAATCCCTGCTTCTTTCACTTCTTCATACAAACATTTAGAATATCCTATATACATAGCATGACAGATGTCTCGTCGTTGAAAAGCAGAATTTCGCTTATAATTCTATAATATGATTACAGTTTTAAGTCAAGAAATTTCCACATCCGGTATTGACTTCATATTTTTTCCACCTGTAGAAATGAATTGGCGATAAAGAACATAACTTCTTCATTTCATCCATCTCTCTGGAAATAGTTTCATGATAATGCAATAAATGAAATAGAAAATAAAAACACATACCTTCTTTAAAACAAATATTCTTTCTATCAACTCAATATTGCTCATCAAATAAGCCTTAATCTACGAATCATTTATTGATATTTTAGTTGTCAGTCACTCCGGAAATAAAACCTGTAAACCATCACGGAGAAAAACTAAGGTTATATAAAAAGAAATCTCTTCGTACTAGTAGTACTAGTAGTAGTAGTAGTAGTAGTAGTAGTAGTAGTTGTTGTCTTTTCACTATCTCCCCTAATCCCTGTTCTGCCGATTATTTGCATAAGTTATTTAGCTAGTTTATTTTCTGATTTCTTCTGTACCAATTCCTTTTAGTATGCCTTGTTCGTGTCATATTTTATAATAAGTCTTTCTTCATAATCTAATCGATGTAATTTCAACTGTCGTTTTTTATATGAAGTATAAGTACCCATTTGTGTTTTCATTTTCTCTAAACCTTCGTAATTGCTCACATGATCAGTCCATGATATTCTCAACATCCTTCTGTAGAACCAGATTTCTCTTGCCGAACGCCACTTCTTTCGTCTCTGACAAGATTGTCCACCATTCTTAGCGATAAAGAAGGGGTCATGGAAAACCAAAATCTAGGAATTCTGACACAAGAAAATGCAAAATAACCTTGAAGTATCAAGTGCAATGTTCAGCTCTGTATATAGCAAGCTAGGATATCGTTATATGGACCTATACAGTCATCCAATTATAGCAGATTTTTTGGCTCAGATCATTAGAATTCAAAATTCGAACATTTTACCTGGGTTTTAAAACCAGTTACTTGTTGGAAAGGAAATATTTATTTCCCCTATGAGAAGCATTTGTTTGCTGTTTGATTCTTTACTAACCTTGGCATTTAGAAAATGTAGGCTGAAGATAGATAGAAATTTCATAACGATATTCCAAATATAAGGAACCAAATCATAATGATAGCTTTCAACGTTCTATCTCTTGGATTCAAAATTGGCCTATAAAACTGTTAGAGAACGCAACACTGTTTTGATTTCCAATCAGGCCTCATGATTCTGTTTGAATTCGATCTAAGATTAAATCAGTGAACATGGGAGTCGACGAAGATGAAGAGAGTAGGGAGAACCTACGTGCCTAAAAAACAGTACAAAGAATCCTAGATTTTCTACTTGTTTTAGAACACCACCCTTCGGCACTGCTACAGAAATACTTACTTTTAACTTACATTGGAGGCAAATTGCGACGAGAAATAAGAGAAACGGTAGGGGGGAAAAAAAGAAAAAATTATTTTCAGAAGAATGTAGAAGTGAAAACTGTAAGGGAAATGCCTATCAGAAGAATAGCTATAATGGGAGGGGAAATAACTCGAAAAAAATTGACTGTAAAAACTTCAGAGTTAAAAACAAAACAAGCATTCGTGAGGGAAAAGCACGAAATTATGGTGAGCTTAATGTTAAAGAACAATTCACAATTTCGAATGCAGAATAGATAGGATTCAAAATAGCATTTCGTTTTTGATAAGGGTCAATCAATTAATTATTTGCAGATTGAATAAGAAAACGAGTTCTGCAAGTTTAAGAAAAAAAAACTGCACTTGAGAAAATTAACCATTAGTATTACAAGTAATTTTCGGCCAGGCGTAGATGAAGCGCTAAATTCTATTTCGCCGTAAATTGTAGTTTGCACAATTCTCACTTTCCGTCCATTAGAAACAAAGACATAAGAAACAATAAAATTTTGTTACAGACATAGAAAAACAACCCCTCTTGTATGGCAGTGAAGGCTGAACAATCTCCTCACAGATGAAGACATGCTATTCGACGGGCGGATGTGGAAAATTCTGTGGACAGAGTGCCTAAGGAAAGAAGAAATTTTATAAAAAAATGAAGCCAAAAGGAGACATACACAGACTCGGTAAGATACTGCTGAAATCTCTTGGTTACAAAATGAAAAAGGAAGGCATGGAGAATTTGACATTCACAGGTCGTATAGACGGCAAGAAGGATGTGAGAAATGAAATACCTGACGAGCTTTTATGGATAGATGTCGGAAAAAGGTTAGAGGTTATGGAAAGCAATGATCGGACACACCCTGAAAGCATACACTACATATAAGAAGATAGATTATTTAAAATCAGAAAATATTTTTAGATTGTAAGAATTTTCATTTTTTAGGTAATAATGGTTTAGCAATAAAAGTTTTAATAATTAGCTGGAAGGATAAGAGGTCGGTTCATACATAGGAATATATGCTATTTGCACGAAGTGAATACATATTCTAATGTTATTTGCACAGAATAAATAATATTCTAATGCTATTTGCACAGAATAAATAATATTCTAATGCTATTTGCCTGGAAGTCAATATATATATTCAATGCTATTTGCACGGAATAAATATTACTCTGATGCTATTTGCCCGAAAGGAAATACATATTTCAATAAGGATACCTATTCTAATGCTATTTAACCAGAATAAATTATAACGAAACCAACGGGAATGGGAAATCGACTCTCCGATTATCAATTTCGACCCATTATCCACTAAGCTACCCGCACATCCAAGCAGCTGGTATGAAGAAGAGGTCACCCATCTAGGTACTGACCAGGCTCGACCTTGCTTAACTTCTGTGATTGTATGGAGATTGGTGTTTCAGCAGGATGTGACCGTAAGTCTTACCCAAAAGGGCAACTACGGAAAAAGCAGAAATATGTTGTTCTTTTTTATGTTTTTGTTTTTTTTACTATTATTACTATTATGGTAAAAAGGAACCTTGCTCTAGAATTTGAAGAATATAACGATTAATATGCCCTTATTAATGCAATAATAAAACATGATGTTTATTTTTATTAAATAGATGTTTATTTCACTGGTCAGAAAAAATATCGACCAAATATTTCGTGAATAATGTAAAAATAAATAAAGATGTTTATTTATATTACAAATATGTTTGTCTTTGATGTGGAAGTGTATATCGACAAATGTGTTGTGATGAATGCAATAATAAATTAAAATTCTTACCCCACATGGCCAGGCAAACGATTTTGAATTCTGTCATGTCTGAAAAATGAGTATTGATCAGTTTCAGCCAGATGTGTCAGTAATACTCCATTTCAGTTCTAATCTGACTTATGTGAATGGTAGAAACAGTCAGTTCCTTCTTGGAGTGTTAGAATGCGCTGATCAATTTTCTAGCATCGTTCATAATGGATCGTATATACCAGTTCGACTTGAGTGCCAAGTATATATAATGTGGTCAACAGCGTAGCCAAGCCCAGCAGTACATACGGTAATTTTATATCTCATGTATGATGCGACCCGCTTAAAATTAGCTTCAAAATTAGGTCTTCAAAGACCGCATGATACGCGAGTATATATGGTAATCTATGACCCTATGTAAATTTCTGATCAATTTTCTAGCATCTTTCATAATGGATTGTATAGAATAGGGTGAATTAAGTTCTTCAGATCTAGTAGATTTTGAAATAAACGAGCCTACAGAAGAATAAAAACATATGCAAAATGGTTGATATTCTGGTGAATGTGAACATGGTCAAACCGCATTTTTGTTGTTTCCCTTAACCTCACGGGATTAAATACTCACAGTTGAACTTCGAAGAAGATATAAAGCTATATACACAACTATTCGGATAGGACTTAGTGAAACACACGTATATTTAATGCGGCTTTGTAGAGGACAGTTTCATATTAATTATAAATAACTTACTCAGAGCAATCTTCACTGTCTGCAACGTAAATAAGAAATAGATTAGCTGCAAAGTAATAGAACGAAAGTCAAGAACCTCCCGTCGTTTCCGCAAAGTCAAGAGGCTATTGACTTATCTGCAGCCTGTCTCCAAGGTAACTCCAGTCTCATGACGTAGCTTAGAAGAAGAAAATAAAAGGCCGTATTAATTAACTCTCGCTTTATGTATATTCAAAGAAATAAACTTTTAATAACAACCAGACACTCTGAAAACAAAGAAAGACTTATTTGGCGTAATGGAGAAAATGTTGTAAATTTATGTTTTAAAAGTGCTTCTAAGATTACGCAAATGCCAATACACACGGATATTGCTAATTGTATTTGCTCAGGGTGACATAGGCACGTTTAGCAGGTTGATGAAAAACTGGATGTAATCTATTTAGGTGAGGCGAATTCGCTTCTTTTTTTTTCATGTGAGAAAATAGGCCCAGAGAAAAGACAGTGAAAGACTAGAGGCAATAGAAACGTCTTTATAGAAAAGAATGCTGAGATCAACATGAATGGAGTGTGTCAGCAACGAGTAACTTTTTAAGGACAATGAATCAAAAAGGACTCTTATATTAAGAATACGAAAAGGACAGCTGAGATTTCTAGCACATATAATGAGAAATGATATCTTAGTAAATTTGACAACCACAATGCATTGAAGATAAACTGGAACAGCTTCAAGCAGGTTATCTATCGAAGAAGCGTATAAGAGGACCACAGATCAAATAGTCAAAAATACAAAACTTACAAAGAGCCTCAAACAGGATGAAATGGCAGAGCGCAAAGCCAAGATGCCATTGTCTTAACTGTCGGCTCTGTCCAAGATAATCCTACTCTTATGCCTTAGTATAGAATAAATGAATAAGAATTCAAATGAATTAACACGGAATAAATTTTTAATAACAACCAAGAATTTTATGAAATACTAAGTAAAAATATCTTAGGTTTCAAGATTAATGCTTAGGGAATTTATATGTGAAGATTGTTGATAATTATTTACGCATTTCACCCCAAGCAAGGCAATAAAGCCACTAACATGCAAAGGTGTTACTGAGTGAGTTGGAATATTAGGGAAAATAATGTTAAGTAGAGAGAAAAATAAAATAAAATAATAGGAATTAAACTGGCAAATGATTACGATGGACATTGTGCTTAAATTTTTGAAAATCAAACTTGATTCCGAAACAAGAAGCCGGATATGAGTTCCACGAGCGAGAAGTGCGAGAAAAGAAACTGTTAACATAGAACTTACGGTTACATCTGCCCATATGATATGGATATGTAAAAATATAAAACAGAATATAAAAAAAGTATATGAAACACATCTGCTTTGAATAAAAAAAGCAGTTCTGTTTTTTTTCTCTCGAATGTTCTTATTGAAAGAGTTTTTTGTTTTGTTTTTTTTTTGGGGGGGGGGGGGGTAAGCACATACCGTATATACTCATGTAAATCGTGATCTCGCGTATCAGGCGACCCCCAAATTTACATTTCTAAAAATGCTTTTCTCCCCTGTCTCGGGTATCATGCGAATTCCATTTTTGAGAGACCAAATTACAATAGATTAAGCACTTTTTTCTATCTCTTTATCCCCTCTCCTAGTTTAATAAGTTAAAAAAAAAACTATCGTTAGTAACGCTATACCAGTTGCGGAAACGCGTACAGCCATAAACAACCGAACGAAAAACAGCTAAACATCTTATAAAAGTAAACATTGGAAAAGATGATTATTTGCTAGGTTTGTATTTTATAATACGATACTAATATCGTATTATTAATGAATATTATATTCATTATTATGGGATACAGTTAAGTAACATATCGTCTTTTTTTTTTAAAAATCATGTTTATTTTAAATAGAGCTGTAGTTTTGACTGCCGAAATATGTTATGTTTTTTTTATGGTAAAAGGAATCTTGCTCTAGAATTTGAAGAATATAACGATTATTAATGCAATAATAAAACATGATGTTTATTTTTATTAAATAGATGTTTATTCAACTAGTCAGAAAAAATATCGACCAAATATTTCGTGAATAATTTAAAAATAAATAAAGATGTATCATTATATTACAAACATGTTTCTCCTTAATGTGGAAGTGTATATCGACGAATGTGTTGTGATAAATGCAATGATAAATAAAAATTCTTACCCTACATGGCCGGGCAAACGATTTTGAATTCTATCATGCCTGAAAAATGAGTATTGATCAGTTTCAGCCAGATGTGTCAGTAATACTCCATTTCAGTTCTAATCTGACTCATGTGAATGGTAGAAACAGTCAGTTCCTTCTTGGAGCGTTAGAATGCGCTGATCAATTTTCTAGCATATTTCATAATGGATCGTATATACCAGTGCGACTTGAGTAAGAAGTATATATAATATGGTAAACGGTGTGGCCAGGGCCAGCGGTACATACGCTAATTTTATATCTCATGTATGATGTGACCCTCTTAAAATTAGCTTCAAAATTAGGTCTTCAAATGTCGCATGATACGCGAGTATATAATTACTCTATGACCCTATGTAACTTCTGATTTAGACTGATTATGGTCTAATTTATATGAGAATAGTCTAATCTTTACATTTTTGAACAGGCTCCATAAACACGAATTATAAGGAAGGATGCTCTTACTTGTTTCAAATAATGGTATAATCTATGACAGGATGATAATCTATTTAGTGACTTATGAAGAAAGTAAAATTACTGACTTAGAGGTGAAGTCTTTTTAGGTGGAGCAGAAAAAAATAGAAGTAATAAGGCCTAATTTTGAAGTTAATTTGACTACAATAAATGGATATATAATTAGGTCAACGGCATAGCCAGGGCTGGCTAGATATACGCTAATTTTATATCTCATGTATGATGCGACCCCCTAAAAATTAGCTTCAAAATTAGGTCCTCAAAAATCGCATGATACGCGAGTATATACGGTATATCTTTTCATTTCAAAACTATCTTGTTTGTCAACATGTCCTAAGTATTGTACAGCCTGAAAACCTCTTTAAATTTGTGGAGATATACACGTGTATATGAGAACATTGTATTTTGTTCACCTGCTAGTATCCGGCGAATTTCATGTATCATTTTTTACATCTAGCTATATTTTTTTCTTCACCCGCCACCGCAATGATTTCGACTACTTTGTCAGTACCTACACATGCTTAATTATGTTTATTTATCATATTAAGAGCCGAGGTTTTGGCTCGCAATTGGAAAAGAATTTGCGACTTCACTGCTTTCGTTCCAATTCTCTTTTGGAAAGTTGATATTGATTGGTTCTTCTTCGATTATTTATAGAAGATATTGGTGTCATCTATTTATCTATAGATTGATCAAAGAATCCATCACTGTTTGCTATCAGGTAGCATTAGGAGCGTTCAATTATATTTTGATAACTGTCATATCGGCGTGCATCTTTATAATATTTCATTATGCATGTATCGTATATACTCGCGTATCATGCGACCTTGGAAGACCTAATTCTGAAGTTAATTTGGCTACAATAAATGGATATATAATTTGGCCAACGGCATTGCCAGGGCCAGTAGGATATACACTAATTTTAAATCTTGTGTATGATGGGACTCCTTTAATATTAGCTTCAAAATTAGGTCTTCAATAGTCGCATGATACGCGAGTATATACGTTACTTACAATAAATTATTTAATAATAGCAAGGAATAATTGTAATTTACAAGGCATTTTGATGTAAATTTTAATAACTAAAAAAACAACCGGTTTCGTCCCAGTCTTATCAAGTTTAATCCCGGGGGAAAAACCTGTAATTTAAATTAAACTGAAAATGAGTAATGAAGGGAAAAAAAATTCAAGGAAAACTAGAGCCCCATATTATTCAGACCCAGCAAAGAATCCCTCTGTAAGCAGAGGGAAGGCTTGCGTGATCTGATATATAAGGATTCCTGAACCTTGAGATGATATGAATAGTGGGGCCTAGCTAATATATAAAAACGCTCCAGACGAAATTCAGAAATACAATTCCTGCTGTTAAATAAATTATTTGTATATCGTTGATGCTGGTATAACTTGAGCTCACTGAACAAGTCTAATGTTCTTTACGCTGTGTGATAAGAGAATGATTCGGAAGTTGGTAGAAATGATACATGCATTTCATATTAATGTTTACTGTTAGGCTTATCATTCATTTTTACACGAGAACATAGGCTCCAAGAAACAATTCGGAAATTCGATAGGTTTGTTTCTGGTTGGTATAAAAACTTTTAAATCTATTATATGCGACCTCTAACATATCGGAAATTTCCTCTTCAACTTTTTAATTAATAGAACTTAATTTGGTAAACAATCTCCTTACATATTTAAAGAATCCTTCCAGCAACAAAAAAGTGACTCTACAGGAAGATGCTGAGAATAACATGAACGGACCGCGTAAGCAACGTCGAAGCCTTAAGGAAAACGAAAACAACAAAGGCACTTTCTCTTAGAATCAGAAAGAGAGAGTTGACATTTCTGGGACACATAATGAGGAAGGAAGGCTTGAAAATTTGATACCCACAGGACATATCGAAGTCAAATTTGAAAGGGGGCCGGCGAACCACATATTTTTTTAATCATTTCACCTCAAACAACGTAGTAAATCCTTTAAGAAAAAGGGGTTCATCATCATCATCCTTTGACCTCCCTATAGTTGGGCGGAACTCCACTGACAATCCCTTTCTTTTGGTCCTGCATTACTGTCCCCAGATCGCCAATGTCCAACCCTGTGTTGCGAGCTACGGTGTCTGGAAAAGTAGTTTTTTTCGCGAGAAAACAGACCCAGAAGGATGCCATATGAGTAAGGATGAAACGATTTCCCTGTATATACAGTGTCAGTGGCAGTGGACGGTAGACTATAATCATTTTTTTTCAGCTTAAGAGAGAATGACCTGCGTTCTCCGTAAATTGTGTTATCCGTTGCATGGGATCTCCAACTGGTGTTCTGGATTTTTCTAAGTAGATTTGTGAATGTTCCATCTAGTCGTCTTTCAAGACGAGCAGATAATGTCGAACTTCTTGATCCATACAGTATA
>CAHIKZ030005329.1:1742500-1765000 GCA_903632075.3 Acanthosepion pharaonis | reverse complement strand
GCAATGACCTATGACCTAAGAGAAATGATGGATGCGACCTTTTGTCGTTATCACTTAATTTAACAATAGACAGCTATTAACAGAAAAAAAAATTAATTCGACAAAGCTATTTGCACGATATGTTATGTTGTTGTTAGAACATTTTTTTTTAATTCTCTGCAGAGTCGATGCATCAGGAATTGCATTACATTGTCGTTGACTTCCTTTCTTTGTTAGACTCAAAACTTCATTCGTAACAAGAAGTGTTTTAGATTTAAGTGTACATTTTTTTTTCTATTTCCATTTCTAGGTCTTTGTATTTACTTAGCATTCAGAAATCTTTTGCAGATATATTTTTCTCACATGGTGCGCTCACATATTAATGTGCATTTTGTTTTTCGTTTGCGTCTCGGAGATTTGCATATATTGTTCGATTTATGTTGATATAAATATTCCAGAAGAGGGTCCCAATCTCAGCCTTACCGTCAGATTCAGTAATATGTTCATAATGGTTTGAAGGTTCTTCTTCTTCTTCTTCTTCTTCTTCTTCTTCTTCTTCTTATTTCTTCTTCTTCTTCTTCTTATTATTATTATTATTATTATTTCTTCTTCTTCTTCTTCTTCTTCTTATTATTATTATTATTATTATTATTATTATTATTATTATTTCCTATTATTTCTGTTGCATACACATTTTCATTTCGAATTCCAACCAGAGACCTAGGGTCAGAAACGGCTTCATGGAATTTTCCACTGAACAGTATTTTGAAAAACAAATCGAAGATCACACACAATTTACATAGATGAACGCCTTCGTATGGTGTGACCTCTACTTGTTAGTGCATTTCTTTGTGTTTATTTAAGCCTTTCAATATTTCCTTAATGAGTCTATCGGTACCTTTTCCAATCAATTCGAAGGATCCAAATGCAACAAGAATTTCTGATGTTTTCATGTGCCATATTTTTGAGATTTCGATTTCAAGGTTCTCGTACTTTGATATTTTTTGATGTTCTTCAAATATACATTAGAGTCTGCAGAGGCTGTCATGTCAATAAGAAGACGTATTCTGCTCTTGTGGTCTATGATTAGATGTGATTGTTCTGTCTGTGTGCATTGTAAAATCCTATAAAATTTTACAGGTCCTATGTCTTAATCAGGTTAGAGTGGTGTTCTTATCAATTTCTTGCCGTTTACTTTCCATAAAAGTTGCATATTTTCCAATTATTAATTATTATTATTATTATTATTATTATTATTATTATTATCTCTTTTGATTTCTGGTGGATATTCATTTCTTTCCGGGTCCCGGCCAGAGACCTAAGGTCAGAAATGGCACCATGACATTTTCCACTGAGCAATTAACAAAAAATAGTACACATATTTTACATAGATAAAGCCCTTCGTAATGTATGGAATGTCCTAGTGATAACAGTCTTTTCTATTACTTTAAGGCATGGGCTACCAGGAATCCCTTCAATGAGTGTATCAGAACATTATGCAATCAATCCTTGGGCTCCATCTACAGCTGGAATTGCCGATGACCTCTTGTACCACATTTTGAGATTTCCATTTAAAGCTCCGTATAAAGATAGTTTTTGTTTCACAGATACGTTGCAGTCTGCAGGAATTCACATGTCAATAAGAATTCACATTTTCTCTTTGCCGTCTCTAATCATGATGTCTGGGCGATTAGCTTTGATTTTGTTGCCTGTGTTCTTCTTATTATTATTTTATTTACTTGGATTCCTGGTGGTGTGCATATTTCTTTCCGGGTCCCCACCAGAGACCTAAGACCAGAAATGAAATCATGACATATACCTCTGAGCAATTAAAAAAAAATATTTTACATAGATAAATCCCTTCTTAAAGTATGGGCTGTACTAGTAAGAACACTTTTTGATAATTTCTTTTATTATTATTATTATTTTTATTTTCTTTGATTTCTGGCGTTTACACATTTCTTTCCGTGCCCCGCCCAGGGCCCTAAGGTTAGAAATGGCATCGTGACACTTTCCACTGACAAAAAAAAAAAAAAAAAAACATGGATAAAGCCCTTCGTAAAGTGTGGGCTGTACTTGTCAGAACAATTTTTGTATCTCCTTGAGGCATGGACTTCCAGGAATCCATTCAATTAGTCTACTGCAATCTTTTCCAACCAGTCCTAGGGCTCCAACTACAACAGGGATTGTTAATGTTCCCATATGCCACATTTTCGAGATTTCTATTTCAAGGTCCTTGTATTTTTGACAGCTTTTTGAATATCTTCAAAGATACATTGCAGTCAGCAGGGACTGCCATATCAATAAGGAGGCACTGTTTTTGTTTGTGGTCTTTTAATAACAATATCTGGGCGGTTGGCTTTGATTGTTCTGTCAGTGTGTATTGTAGTCCCATAAAATTGTAACAGGTCCTATCTCCGTAATCGGGTCTGGGTGGTGTTCATACCAGTTTCTTTTTGTTTTCCTTCCCGTAGAAGTTGCAGATTTTCCAGTGCAGATATTGGCCCACTCTGTCATGTTGGGTTTTATATTCAGTGGGTGCCAACATCGTGCAACTTGATACAAGATGATCAATCGTTTCTGGATATTTATCACAGAATCTGCATTTTGGGCTGACACAATATTTTAGTATATGTGCTTGATAATTCCTAGTTAGCAAGCATTGGTCCTGCGCAGCAAGGATAAAACCTTCAGTTTCCGCTTTCAACCCTGCACTACGTAGGCACTGATTGGTACGGGTTTTGTCTACGTCAGCTTGTTTGGTACGGGCAGAGTATTCTGTACATCTCCAAAGTCTTAAGGATCCAAGAATGTGGAACACTATCAAAGGCTTTACGATAATCAATCCACGCTGCACTTAGATTCCTGCGTCGTCTCCTGCAATTATCCAGGATCATTTTATTTATCAGAAGTTGATCTTTGCAGCCATATGAACCTCTTCTGCATCCCTTCTGTTCCAGCGGGTGAGTGCTATTTGTTTCGAGAAAGGAATAAATACGGTTCGTCAATGCAGACGTGATCAACTTATACGTTGTGGAGAGACATGTTATCGGTCTATAATTTTTCGGGTCGTCTGTTTCAGTTGTTTTTGGTATGAGGTGTGTAATACCTTCAGTAATCCATTCCGGAATTTTATTGGGATTATTTACAAGCGTTGATAATGTTTTTGCATGGGTAGATGACAGATGATAAAGCCAGAAATTGGGCAACTTGTCATTTCCTGGGGATTTCCATTTTTGGGATTTCGTTAGAGCTTGCCTGACATCATCTGTGGATATATTTTCCCATTCTTACAGAGGTGTATCCAGCAGTCGTTCTTCTTCACGCCGTATCCATTCTGCATTTGGGTTATATTCTGTTGGGTTGCTCCAAATATTTTCCCAAAATGTCTGTACATTATCAATCGATGGTGGCCTTTCGACATGTATAGGTGTTTTCCCAATTTCCCTGTAAAATTTCTTAAGATCTGTTCGGAATATTTTATTTTGGCGATAGAACCTACAACGTTTTTCGTATCGTCTTGTTCTCTGCGCCTTTAGCTGAAGTTTCTGCTTCAGCATTTCCTTGGTTGATGGAATATCAATTAGGGATTTAATGTTATATTTCCGCTTGATCTTTTTGCATTTATGTGTGGAAATATTAGGGTTTCTGGTGAGCTCATCTAATATAGAAAGCTCACATCTGATTTGTTTTATTTCTCGAATCAGTTTGGTTTTCCAAACTGGTTCTCTGTGTCTGTTAATTTTATTTATTGTCTTGACTCCAAGCTTCCGAGTCGCTGCTAAAGCTGTTGCGTATATGACGTTGTTAACTTCTATGATGTTTCCCGGTGGTTTATCTGTTAACAGTGTTTCCAGTGCAGCATTGTATATTTTCACGATGTGCTTGTTGGAATTCGTCATATGGATTTTCGGGAGCTGGTCTCTGTCTGACAATTGTATGAATGTTACTCTGCTGAGTACTTGGATGACGTCATTTTTCGCTTCGGTGATTCCAGCTTCGTGGTTTTCAAGGAATTCTAACTTATTGTCACTGAAGATGACTCCAGGCACATTTTCTGGAGGACTGCAGGTTGTCTTTAAGGTAGACTCTTGGGTTTCATTTCCTGGGAGATTATTTCGTATTTCATTCGCTTTAGCGTCCACCTCATCCTCTGTTGCATTCCTTATTTCTACATTCGTCTCAATAGAGTTTGAGTGATGGGTCATAGTATTTTGTCTTATATCTAATTTTATCTATTTCTGTCTTTGAGAGTCTGTTGTTTCGCATGATGTCTCTACGGACGTTGGCAAGCATGTTTGGATTGAGGTTAGGTCTTACATCATTTCCCACCGTACTTCTCCATATTTGGTATGTTTGATTGGTGGTGTTCTTTGCTGGGTTTTCGAGTGCAGTGAAGAAGGATGTCATGACTTGTCGATACTCTTCGCGGCTCCATTTCGTTCGTTTACTTTTTATTAGTCGATTTGGTATTGAGTCACTTGGTCCAAGGTTGGCAATAATCCGGGTTTGGTGACCAAGTGTCTCTTCGTGTGTGGAAGAGTTTTGTTCCAGTGGCAGACTGGTTCCTCTCTGAGGGACGCGGCCCTTGTTGTCCCGGTTGACGGCCGATCCGGTATGAAATATTATTCGTATTTATTGAAATTGGTAGAGATGCCTTTTAACCTTGACCGCCAAGGGGTAATTATGTTCAGGTTACCAGCTTTAGGACGAGTCTCGAGGAAGATACAAGAGCACGCCCAAACTATGAGATTGTGGATTTATTAATATAACGAAGGTAGAATAGTTCATAAGAGTGTATGGTATTCAGTGGGGTAGACCATACTAAGTTTTAACTTAGTATAAGTCCGAGTGACTACTCCAAGGGGGGATAAATAGATTTTAGTATATTATTATTATTATTATTATTATTATTATTATTCAAAACAATCCCTGATATGTTTACTTTTTTCGGACTATTGTTCTCATATTTGTTGCCATATTTATCACAACGTTTCGGCCGTTTTACGCTCCGGCCTTCTTCAGGTGGTTCGAATGTCGAACTGAACCGTTTATTTCGCTCGCTGGAGTAAACTGTTCTATTTCCAACTGCCATGACTAAAATTAAGGGTTCAGTTCAACATTCCAACCACCTGAAGAAATCCGGAGCGTACAACGACCGAAACAAAATAATGTAAATAGTGTATATAATACATCATCTCAGAAATATAGACAAATCCCTTGTCTACTACAAGTAAGTTAGAAAATGTAGGTATTCTGTGTGCACAGATTGTTATTTTTATATAATATTTATATTTTCTTTATACACTTCTCGGTACATTAGAAGCTCAACGTGCTGCAATTATTAATCTTTTTTTAAAGCATTTCACCCCAAGCAAGGAGCGGGTGCCACTAACACGCAAGGGGGTTACAGAGAATGAGGGCAAGATTAAAGAGACGTGATAGAGGAAAGGATGAAGAGAAGGACGGGAAATAAATAAACGCGTCTGGAGATGTCGTTTGACATTGCATTAGAATAGTTGGAGATTATAGCTCTCAGGGAAGAAAGCCAGAAATAGATAGTTCCACAGAAATGAAGTGCGAGACATAAATCTATTGGAGTAGAAAAGACGACTACATTTACGCGTTTCGACAGTAATAGGGTTGCACTGAGATTCCAACCTAGTAGCACGTTTAAATTCATGCAGTTTGGGAACCATCGAAATAGTAGAATTCTTGTAATGTTTAATAGGAACATCCTTGTAGTCCCTATTTTTACAAATGCATTTTATGTTTGTAGCCTCTAATTAAATTGTCTAGTCTATTAACTTTAAATATGTCTGTCTATCGGAATGGTAAAACCCCAAATAACTGTAACATAACCTGTCGAATTCAGGAAGGTGTTCCTACCATTTTTCAGATTGTAGCATATTTTAAGACGAAGATAATTTCCAATCAATATGCACTGCAATCTTATCATGTCGATCATTTTATTCCTTCAGTGACAAGATTGGACAACTAAACATTATGTTGTTCAAATGATCTACATACTGATTCTGCATCATGCATTATTATGTCTGTCGGCTAAGTCCTTATAAATAGTCTTTTAGTCCTGTGGAATCAGTATAAAAGCTCCCGTCTCTGCTTTTAGTCTTGTAGTCTTCAACCAGGGATGAGTTTTGTGTTTATCTACACAGACATCGCTACATATAAGTGCATATTTGCTATGTATGTTTATTTTTTCCAGATAACTGTAATCGATTAACCATTACGTTTTGGAATCAATTTTAATACTATGTTGGGCTATTATTATTATTTTTATTTCCTTTGATTAATGGCGTGTATACATTTATTTCCGGATCTTGCCCAGAGATTTTATGTTAGAAAAAAAAACTTTTTTTTTTACATAGATAAAATCCTTTGTAAAGTGTGGGCTGCACTTGTAAGAACAATTTTTGTATTTCTTTGAGACATGGGCTATTATTATTATTATTATTATTATTATTATTATTATTATTATTATTATTATTATTATTATTATTCTGCTTGGCTGTCAGTGAGTTCCTACATCAATTCGCTCTACCTTCCGTCCTGCCAATATCCCATAAATAATGTACAATTGCGTTTTGATCGCATAAAATCACATAACTAACATATCATAGACACTACTTGGTTTCATTGTGAAAATGGAAAAAAGAAAGAAAAAAGGAAGAGAGAAAGATAGAAGTACTTAACGTCTGTTTCAGTGAAGTCGAAAAGTTTTAAATGTTAAATATTTTATTTGTAGACGTTTACTTATAAATATATTAATAAACCTGTTAGCAAGACTGTTTTTCGGTTAGTTTTTCCTTTATTTTTGTAACTGAAGGACAATATCATTCCTGCTTCCAGTGTTCACATTCATAGTCCCCCGCAATGATCATCTTCATGCTTTTCCATAAATTGTATTAATCCAGAACAACTGTTATTCATTTTACAACAGTATCTGCTTTTTCATTCGGTAGATGATCTAATTCTTCGAACTTTTTTCTTTCATTCTTCAAAGCAAGAACTTGAAATTCTTCGTTATCAATTCGTTTATCGTCAAAATCCAATGAGCAATTTTGATGTAATGGTTCGCAAGATTGCCTCACAAAAACAATTACGACTGAGTCGTGAGTTCGATCCGCACTGCCTACTCTATCCTTGTGTAACATCTATAGTACGTTTAGATCAGCATATCTATGAAAAACGTGCAACCTTGAAAATCCAACGAGTTGCTCTCCTGAAGTTTAGCATCAGTCATGTAGATGGAATGCAAATTAGGTTATCTAAGGCGATTAAAAGAGATTATTTTTCTTTTGGGGTAGTTAAAATTAACAAGCTACTTCTGGACAAAATTAATAACAGATTGAATATTATTTTCAAATTTGAATCATTTTTTTTTTAATTATAATCTTCTAATTCTCTCGGGATTGCCTCTCTGTAAACTTTGAATATGTCCAGTGAGAAGACACGTCTATTTCTAAAGTCCCTTTCTATTTTTGTGTATTTAGAGAATTAATTTTCGGCACCAATTCTCCAGGTTTGTTCCCAGAATATATTCTGAATGATTCCAATACCTTTTTGGAAGAATCCTTTAAAACAATTCCTAACATTTCACTTAGTAAGGCGTCCTTGGTATGACGATAAACTACATCCGCGTCCTGGGTAAGATGATAAATTACATCCGCGTCCTGGGTAAGACAATAAAATACGTTCAACAGCAAGGCCTCTGATCAGGAGGTTTTGAAGAGCGTGGAACCATCTCTTCATTGCTGGTGTCTACCCTGACCCGGGGTAGTAGCACCTGTTATGGTCCCAGCTATGGGCAAATATTTAACACCCAAACTTCTCTAAGCGTCCTGGGTATGACGATAAACTACATCCGCTTCCTGGGTAAGACGATAAACTACGTCCAACAGCAAGGCCTCTAATCAGGAGATTTTAAAGAGCGTGGAAACATCTGTTAATTGCTGGTGTTCCCAGGTCCACCCTGACCCGGAGTAGCAGCACCTGTTAGGGTCCCAGCTATGGGCAAATAGTTGACCCCACAACCTGACTCAAAGCACTATGAAAGTGTAATAATAGATTTTAATACCAGAAATACTTTTAAAAAATTAGTATCAGCAATAAATATTTGAAAAAAAAATATTACGAGAAATAAAAGTCTTGTCAGCATTAAATAACCCATTGAGGTTTAATATACCAGAAAACAAACCAAACCAAACTATACATTTTTTTAAAAACAAATATTACCAGCTATACATCTTTGCGAAAAAATGAAATTTCGTCGCCATTACATAACCCCTTGTGGTAATATGCCGTAAAACAAAACAAACCAAGCCAATCACTAATTACGTTTTTATATATTTTTTATAATACTTCATTCTAAATATTTAAAAAAAATCATATTTGTTATTGATAATATTTAATTTAAAAAAAATATGTGTTTACAACAGAAATAAACGAACCTTTAAAATCATCTAAGATAATTCATAAACTATGTAATAAGTGATAAACCCCTGGGCGATTATGTCTTTTTCGATTCACAACTGACTTGGCGGATTATTTTCCCGCCGTAGGTTGCGGTTTCTTCTTGCAGTAGACTGGCTGCCAGCCAAGACTATATCACCTAATCTGCCCTGCTATCCTATCTGTACGTGATAATCGCTTAGGCGATCATGTGTCTTTTGATTCATGACTAGCTATGTAGAAGCTTTTCCAGCGTATGTCCGTTTCTTTTCTGCGGTAGAATGGTTGCCAAACAAGACCACATGATCCATTCTATTCTGCTATTCATCCCATAATTGATGGGGTGAGTGGAAAAGAAATGGGTTCATACCATACATGTATATGAATGTAATAGACCCGACTGGAATTCAAACTCTCCGCCATCTCATTCCATGCCGATATCCATTACATCAAAATGGATCCCCCTATTAATAAACTACAATATCATAATTCGTAGACTACATAATCTGAAGGATTAATGGCATCTACGAAGCTTCGATATGAAATGTAATCGACCTTTGAAAAGGGTATCTGCTCAATAGATGTTTGAGACATTATTCGGATTAATGTCCTCATCGGTATTGTTTTGATCTCTGCACTTTACTTGATGCGCTGAATAACATTTTTAGTAAAGAGTCTTTATTAATTTGCCTATTAGTATTTTGTTGGTTCTATTACTGTTATCTTTTTTATTGCAAAACTGAAGTACACATTCTCAGACTTCTGTAACACATATCAAAAATAAAGAAATAGGCAACAGCTAGATTCGAAATTGCATTTTTTATCCTTGAAAGCTGATTTTACCGTGACGGCAAATTAAGTCAGACTAGAGAAGCTCTGTTATAGTCATCATTTAAATTACGCAAATTATGTCTATAGTATTTTCTACATTTCTCAGCAGCTTACTATGTTAGTCGCTTTTATTTAACTAATGCTAAAAGAGTGCTGACGTTTTATGTAATATCACTACGCATATATTGCATTGTATGGAGGCACGGTGGCGATATGGATAGCAGCACGGATTAAGGATCGGTTTCCAGTCAAATCCGTTACATTGGGAAAGGTTTGAATCCCCTTCTTCTCCCCACCCCTGTTATGAGTAAATAGACGAACAGGCTGAGTTCAATAGCCTTGGATGCCAACTGGTCTAGCAAAAGGACAAATCTGAATTTAAAAGCTGAAGGGGAAGGGTCGTTTGGGGATCTTTGAGGCACAAGGTGCACCAGGTCTCTGTATTCGGCTCTTCAAAAAGTGTGATTGGTTCTGCATAAAAATCACTATAATCAAATCATATATGCATTTTGTCTGGCTGTCTGTTCCTAGGAGATGAGTGGCCTGACCCTCATACTTCGTAGGGTGAGGTATTGCGGTGAAGACGGTCCGGTTGGGGTCCACCTTTCCTTCCGTCGCCTCACCTGGTAGGCATGAGTCGATCTACAATAGTTTACGATATTGCATGAAATACTAAACCATCTCATCAGAAATGTAGAAGAGACACAAGGATACAATAATCTGGTTCGGCAGAAGTATAAGGAAAATACCATAGTCTGAAAACGTGAACAAAGTTGAAAACAGAATGGTACTTATACGTATCATAAAGAAATAGGGAGTTGAAATTTCTAGGGTACATAATGAGGAAAATCTGCCACTGACAGGAGATTTTGATGTCAAGAGGGACAGAGGAAATCAGCTCAACTTACTAAACAAGCATTTGTAAATGGTTGGGAGAACAATAAGAGAGATAGCAAAAAGTTAAATTTGCTAAGGACTAAAAAAGCAAAAAGGGAAATTTACTAGGGGCTAAAAAAAGGTCAGGAAATTGTGGAGAGTCATGGTCGATGAAGAGCCATCGGATATAAAAGAAGAGACAAATATTATTAGTTGTAATAGTTTAAGAGCCATCGTAAGACTCGCCAGTTAAATCTGAGCGAAGATAAAAATGTATGCATGTGTGTTTGTATTTTGTGTTTGTTTATAATCATGTGTGATTGTGTGTATGAATGTGTGCATAATATATTCTTTCGTTTTCTTGTCGTTTCCCGTAACTATAAAAACAAATTTAATGACGCTCATCATGGAAACATTTTATAATGATTAAATGGAAGTTAAGTGGTTGAGATCAGTTCGGCCCACTCTTGTATATTTAACTTTCGTTTTGTTTGTACATTCGAATAGACTCGTTAATCTTTTGATCACGAAGCCTTCGAGACAACTACGTGGAATTTCATGAGAAATAACTTGATTCTTTCTAACATGGAATCGTTCAAAACTACTAACAATATCCAATTAATTTAGACAATTAAATGATCAAACTAAGCTTGAATTCAAATACCTCAAATTATATTTCTTGTCTGTTATATTTCAAATCCAAAACTCACGTGTTTTTCACTCTCCACAGTGTAATTTTCTTTTTTTATTTATCTATCATATTATAATTCTCTCTCTATATATATATATATTAAGAAATGGACAAAGTCCGACAATTTATTTATTAAAGACATTTTTATGTTTAACGATTTTTTTTATAGATACAAGTATTTAAGTAAATGCTCTGTTTATAATAAACAGTATTAAATAACATTTATGTCCGAGAAATTTTCATAGAAAATATTCGTCCTTTGACAGGATTCGAACCTGCATCCTATACGGAACCGTCATTTACGCTGACGTGCCTTACCGACCATCCACAAAGGAGCGTTCGGTAGGCAAGGTCGAATTTACTGCTTATAAACTTCAATCTTCCATGAATCTCGTACATTCATAACTGCTCTGGCGTATCATATGTAAACAAATGACGTCATATATATAGGACGAATATTTTCTATGAAAATTTCTCGGACATTCAGGCCAGTAAATGTTATTTAATACTGTTTATTATAAACAGAGCATTTACTTAAATACTTGTATCTATAAAAAAGAACGTTAAACATAAAAATGTCTTTAATATATATATATATATATATATATATATATATATATATATATTAATAGAGAGAGGTAAAAAAAAGATCTACTTCAGTAGAATTCATTATTTAATTCATTGTTGTTTAATAAATATTTGTCCTTAGACTCCCCCGACACAAATAGGTTAAATCGTAGCAGGGATATACCTTTCAACGCCTTAGTGGCAACGAATCTAAGAGAAGGAAAACAATTACAAATCATAAAGAAGCTTACACATGTTTGGTGCAAAACTATGCTCGCCTATGTCCAAAAGTGAAGTGACACTTAAAAAAAAAAATCCCTGGAGCGCGACGAATGAAAGGTAATGGAAGACAATTCGGACAATTTTGCACGACAGTACCCCAACAACTCCTTCTGATGTTAAGGGCAACAACAACAACAATAACAGCAACAACAACAACAACAGCAACAAGAATGTGAATTGTAATTTAAGTAACTTTGTAAATACTCCTTACTTACTCGTAATAGTGACCATTAAGATTCTTTATGAAGCGCATATATTGGATCTCTAGATAAACTAGGTGCAACTAGAGCAAAATAATCTGAGGGAGACCATCCTTCGCATAGATAAATACATAATTTTCCTAAGAAAAAAATGACGGGAATTCGAACCCAGATCTCCGACATCTACTTCAGACATGCTAACTGCTGTATGTCACGCATATACTTCCGTCTAAAAGAGATAGTAAATTGACATATCTGGAAATTGTTAGCAATTTCTGAATATGGTATGAAAAAAAGAATTATTCTTCACTTTACATCTTCACGCATAACTAGAAATACCTAACGGCAAATATATGACCTTACTCATCAGTAGAAAAAAATACAAAATGCATATACGGCCGGTGATTTGATTTCATTTCAAGTATATAAATAATTCTGGAAAATGCTTGGTCAATCTACAAGGATCTAATTGAAATAATAACATTCGGATTCTAGTTCAGATAATAATTTTAAATGCTGCTTCGACTTCTCCAAAGTCTCATGATGTTAATCGCTCATAAAAGAGTTCCAAATCTTTGGCCCAAACTCTACACTATAAAGAATCTAATGTGTAAGCAACTATTAAATCAGATGATTAAATAAAATAATAACTAGAATAAAAATACTGTATTTTACTGTTAAGCAACAAAAAAGACCTATTTCAGTCATTTGGCGTTTCGGTTTTCGTTTTTTTTTTTTTCATTCTTTTTTAATTTCCGTATTAAATCTCAGAGCTCTGTCTGTCTTTCACTAGAATAAGACAGCGAGATAAATCATTGAAGAGATTCAGCGTTCTTAGCTGTCTGTTAGTTTCTGTTAGTTTCCTTTTAGCGAACAACGCGAACAATGTGCTTGCTAGTTTATTTCGGTCTGCGACGTGCGACCGTCAATCAATCGACTTTCATGGGAAGTTTGACCAGAAAGTCGTCAGCAATGTCCAAACTTGGATACGACATGCAAAGAAGCAATATATTAGCTGTTCCATTTGTCGAAGAGAACGTTACCACATCTCAACGCAAAAGATTGGCTGTAGCAAAAACAACAAACTAACAACGGAAAAGTGATTTTAAACAAATCAATTTATTCAGCTTTCACATGGACAGGGGAGACGAATGAACCGCAATGTGTGGGGCAATCCATTCAAGATGGATGCATCTTTCAGGGGATAAGTCTCTCGTTTTTATCTTTCTTTTTTGTCATTATCTGTTTCTTTTCTCATTGATTATTTAATTATTCAAACTCTTTCTTCCTTTTTTTCCTCTGTATCACCCTTTATATTCTTTCTATTATTTTGTCCTCTCTATTTTTAAATTTTCCCTCTTTCTCTTTCCATTTTTCAATCTTTATCCTTTCTTTCTACATATTTTTAGTCATCTCTGCTTCCTTCTCCCTCTCTCACTATATTTCTCTTTTTCTCTGGCTCTATTTCACTTCCTGTTTTTCTTTGTACCTTCGTTCTCTCTCTATCTTCTACCTCGTCTCTCTCTCTCTCTATCTCACTATCATTCTCTCTCTCTTTTTCCTCATCATTTTCTCTCTTTGTATTTCTGAATGTTTTCTTCGTTTTCTATCTCACCCTTTCCGTCTCTCTTGACCTGTTTCATTTCATGCATCCATCGTGGCATATATTAATGTTTAGCGAGATTAAACCCATTGATAATTATTACTGATTATTGTTTGTTGTATCGTGTTGGCACTACCACATTTAAAAAAAAATATAAATTGGGACAAAACCCTTCATCTCCCAAGATCAACGACTGTTGTAAAACAGATTGAGTAAAAACGGCCTGAAAAGTTTACGAAAAAAAACTACAAAAAAAAATCAAGGTTCCTAGAATCAAGTTGTAATATCTGTGCCGGCAGCGGACAGACGGCCCATTGCTCCAGCCAGCAGCATCTCCATTCAGCAGGAAAGCTATTCAATATTGCCCTTTTTCAGGACAAGACTTTTCAACGACTACCAAACTCTCCTTTTCAGAGCAACGTTCTTTCCACCCTCTACATGAACAAGCGGAGAGATTCTCTATGCAATATAACCTTATTTTTGTCGATGTATTTTCTTAAGCGAAAATAAATTTGACAGCATATTTTTTTTCAAATTTTCGTTTTTTTTTTTGTTGTTGTTGTTTCCGTCATTCACTATCTGTTTTCAGGCCAATATGTCAACCATAAAAAGTCCGCAGTGTATGCCTCATACGAAAATCGATATTAAATAAACAAAGAGTTGCTATTTTATAATTCAACCAATTTATTCGTTTTGTTTATAACCTCCACATTAACCCACAGGTTCCGTTCAAGACATATTCAGCATCCTTTTGTAGAACCACATCTTTGATTCCTGAAGCTTAATCTTCATCTATGAGAAAATTACCCAGCATTCACTGGCACATGAGAACATTAATATTATTTAGAAGCTCAGCTTTCTGTTCTTCGTTTCGTTCGCGTAGATTTTGAAATCTATCCAAATACGCCTTCAGATTTCTTTGTTACGTTTTGCATCATCTGCTAAAAGGCTTCCAAAGTATTTGAAGTTCATGATTTTTGCTGACCGTTTTCAGTTACTGACAACCATACGCTGTTTCAGTATCTGTCTATATCTCTGAGATGAGGCATTTTAACTAATTACACTATTTACATTGTTCGAACTGTTATCCCTATCTTTATTGTCATGTTCACGATGTTGCGGCCGTTGTACACGCCAGCCTTCTCCAGGAGATATAATCTGGAATTTCAAACGGAACCCTTTATTTCCTCCACTAGAGTAGATTGTTCTAGTTCCAGATGTCATGCCATCTCTGGATGTCTAACTTTCAATTATTTCTCTTTAGTAACTCAACTCTCTATTTTTTTTCACCTCTGCTGTGGCCAGCTATTGAACTCACAACTTAGATGACCTAGTGAATAAAAGCGTTGGCTAAATTAATCTATTGACTTCATCAAAAAAGTTGAGTTCAATACCTGACCACAGCAGAGGTGGACAAAAACTTGGAGAGTTGAGTTACTAAAAGGATTTTAACTGAAACTGAGATATTCAGAAAAGATATGACACGTGGGACTATAAACAATCTACCCCGTTGGACGAAATAAATGATTCGGTTTGAAATTCCAAAGTATATCGCCTGAAGGAGTCAGTTGCGTACAACGGTCGAAACGTCGTGAATATGCCAATAAAGATGAGAACAATGTAAATAGTGTAAATACGAACATTCTGTATTTTTACAATTAATGTTTCTCTAATTTTGTCTCGCTTTCAATTACTACACTGTCATTTTCTTTCCGCGTCTGCAATCAGAACAGTATCATCTGCGTAACTTATGTTGCTACGATTGTTAGGAAATAAATTGCCTTACGCTAGCCTCGTGGTAAAGGGCGATTGAATCTTGGGTGAAGTCAACTACATGTCTTACATCCGTTTCTATTTTTTGTACGCTTATTCTATTTATTATCTATGCTTTTCTAGGCGGTTTGATGCTAGTATAAGTTTTGGTTTGTTCTTACATCATTTCTAGATAAATCATGTTTTTCCTCTTTATGGGCCCCATTCCATCAGGACGTAGGCGATCATGGCTCTCCACAACTTCTCCTTTATACCCCTTAATACATTTTGTCTATTTTTTTATTTCTCCCAAACCCTGCTCCGCCATCTATTTACTCTAGCTCACGAAGTCTCTTATGCATTGCTTTCCTCTTTCCTTCTTACAGTCAATCTCTCCTATGAGTATCATATTTTCCAGGCCCACTTTCCGCATTATGTATCCTAGAAATTTCATCTGTCTCTTTCTTAGGTTACATATAAGTTATTTTTTTTTGTTTCTGTTTTCTCTAGAACTTATACGTTGCTCACATAATCTGTCGATGGTAGCCTCATCATCCTTCTGTAGAGCCATATTTTTGCTGCTTCAAATTTCTTTTTCAGCTTTGAAGAGATTGTGCATGATTCACTTCCATACAGGGGACAGTACAATTTTCTGTATATATTTAAATCGATAGCTGCATCTAATGCAAGGAAATGTTGATCACTGTGTTGTGCCAGACTTTTTTTACTCAGCAGAGTCCATTTTGCATATTTAAAAGCTACCATTCCTCCATGCATTGAAGACTGATGCCATATCTGGTCTGGTGCTTCTGCTGTACATTACGTGTTTCTTGATAAAATCGAAATAAGGATCTGTAATATAATCAAACCTGACTTGGCATCTCGACATCAGTCACTTTCTCACCGACGTGGCATGGCTTCCATCTGTCTTTTCTACAAATATTTTCATGGCAACTGATCTGATGATCTTTTCGACCTGATTCCCAAACTGCAAAAATTTAAGCCTGCTAGTAGATTGGCATCTAGTTTCCACCCTTTCACTGTTGAATTAGTTAAATGTAACCGCCACTTCTACTTCAATAGGTTCTTGCACTTCCCTCCTGTAGAACTCCCCTCCGCTTACTTGCTTCCCTAATAACTTCAAAAATCTAAATGTAACGCCATTCACGTTCATCTTTGGTCGTTTTCTTAATTCTCCCTATATTCAGTCTTTTCTATTTTCACTTTCATTCCCAATACCCCATCAACCTGTGCCCTAGTGGCATTCTCGTTTGTTTGAAGTGAAATGATTAAAAATGAAAAATTAATATCTGAATGTTACACGACAGTTCATCATAGAAGGTGGGACTGAAACAAATGATCAATTTGCTAATGGCTGTTGGATGGTTTCAAAGTTTCTCGGGTACTTCTTTCGAACAAGCTTGCAGCGTCTGGGCCCAAGAATTACATTAGATACATCAAAAGAGAAAAGCTGGAATAAATAAAATGCGAGTCCAATTTTACTAATTTGAGGTTGTCTCTGGATCAGCATCGCCTCGCCTGTCTACTCTCTGGTCCACAACCGAGTAGTGACACAGGGAACAACACAGTGCCCACTTCATCTACCGGTACCCTTCTAGATGATGAGTGCACTCGGACCGTTCGTTATATCCACTCTGGGAAAGGTATGAATCTACCTGTTCCCCTCCAACTATGGCTTAATAAGTACTATTTTATAAGTCAACCATTATTATCGCCAAATAAAAAGTTATTCTACGAAAAAATATTTTTGGCTTTAAATAACTTGATGAATACATAACCTATTTCCGTGTCTGACTTTATAAATGAATTTTGACGAAAGGTATAATGATGAAACAGTAAAACAACTTTAGAAGTAAAACATACAAAAACATAAACAAAATGGATGAGGTATTTGAAAGAAACCCACTATGATGACGACATTTCAGAGAAACAAATAATAGATTTTCTCAAAACGATCAATTTAGCTGAGTAATCCGTGAAATTATTTTTGCCGCTGGTATGATTTCATTTATCGAACGGGTTCAGCTGATATCGAACAGAAAAATAAATGAGAGAACTGTAAAAATAACAAGGAACAATTTTACTGAGATTTATAAGATGCGCTTTAAGGGAAGATGAAATAATGAAATTGCTAAAAAAAATGGCAGATCACAAAACTTAATGATTTTTTATTCAATCAATTTAGTGTCAAAAATGTAATCTAATTTATTTTATTTAGTGTTATGGGACCTTACCCATAATAATAATAATAGATTATTCGATACTTAATAAATACTGCGCCTCAGGAGTATGCAAGGAAGGAGTCAGTAGTTCAAGTGGAGTCAGTAGTTCAAATCGAGTCAAGAGTCGAGTCAGAGGCAGTTCTAAACAGAGTCGCATTCAGACAATTACAGCAAGACATTGGAATAGTGATACTGGTCGAGACTACATTGTTCTCTCTACTAAACCTGATTGTTCGTACTAACACTTTCTACTTCTCTGTATATATTCCTGTTTGTAATATATCTGTGTTATTCCATACCTGTGTTCGAGTTCTTCTTTATAGGTTCTACCTTGGACTATCACCGTGGTACAAGGAACCGGACCATAACATTTAGTTTTCTGTCTTTTTTCTTCAATGTGCTTTTCCTTTCAAGGCCTTGAAAATCATAGCTTTCCACAATATTTATTTTCATTTGTAGCCCTTAGTAAAGTTTTTTTTAGTTTTTTTTCTTGTTGTTGTTGTTTTTTTTGGGGGGTATTTCTTTTTTTCTATATATCACTATCCCTGTTCTGCCACCCATTTACACAAGCCCGTTAGGTAAGTTGGGCGTTGTTTTCGAGTGTCTCTCCTCTTCAGTACATGTCCTGGAAATTTTCAAAGGTCTTTTTCTGATGCTAATATCTAACTAACGCCTTTAACCACTGTGTCATGTGTCATCAAGGGGTTAGTTAGATCCAGTGACAGGATCCAAAGTGTGTGAGTTCAATACCCGGCTAAGGCAGTGGAAAACTTTCAGAGGGAAGTTAACAGGAGATAACTGATAACTGACATCCATTAAACATGGTACGTGGAACTAGAACAGTCTACACCAGTGAGCGAAATAAAGGGTTCAGTTCGACATTCAAACCACCTGAAGAAGGCCGGAGCGTAAACGGCTGAAACGTTGTAATAAATATGGCGACAATTATGAGGACAATAGTCCGAATAATATAAATAGTGTACATAATACCTTATCTTAGAAATATACAGAGATCCTTTTTGTCTTTTGCCTCGAGTCTCTTCGCCATCTCTGTTGAAATGGTTTAGCAATCATTTCCATATAGGAGTACCGATGTTAATCGACACTAATGGAATCTGTCGTTATATCAATGTTCTTTCAGATTTCGGTGTCGCATTTCTATTCCCTGTAAAAATTGCTTCCTAGATTTTTGTCTCTCTTTTTGTTTTAATATAGTGGTAAACTGCACGAATAATATGCTTCCTTCAGGTATATGTTTAGTAATAGGGAGATAGAGATCTACGCGTTCTGTATTTGCATTACAGCCAAGTGCAATCCTTATATATATTGACGTTACATTAATTTTTTTTGAAGATTGTAGGTTACAGGGAAGAAGGGATCGGAAGTGATTTCCACCCGCAAGAATTTCAGAATTGAATGTTGTGAAAAATCTCGACATATCTAAAAGGGATGCCAAAACAGATATAACAGCATTATTCAATGCAACGACTCATATTATCGGTAATTATTGAATTTTTAAAACATTTGCTATAAATTTTAATAAAGATAGACATTGTTATTGATTTCTGTGCAGTAATTCAATATAAATAATGATGTTTTTAAATTATTTTTCCTGAATGTATCGTTGGTAATATTTTTGATATTTTTCCAAAATATAATGTTAGTAATATTTTATTTTTTTCAAAAATGTATTGCTGGCAATTTTTATTTATTTATTTTTCTTTTTTTTTCAAAAATGCATACCTGGTAATAATGTTTTCCACTTGTAATATTTTTCTTTATTTTATTTTTCCAACATGCTAGTATTTTTTTTAATTTTTTTAAATAATATATTACTGCTAATAGTTTTATTTGTTATTTTTTCAAAAAAAAGTATTACTGGTATTTTTATTATAAAAATATATCTTTACACTTTCATAGTGTTTTGACCTAGTTTGAGCGGTAACTATTTGTCCATAGCTGGGACACTAACAGATGTTACCACACCGGCTCATAGTGGAACTAGGAACAACAGGTTTTAAGAGGTGGTAGTTTATTGCCACACCCAGGACCATCACTGTCTGAAGAAGATGATACATATTATTTCTGGTATTTCACTAAATACGCATATATATATATATATATATATATATATATATATATATATATATATATATATATATATATATATATATATATATATATATATATATATAATTCTGGAATTGATTTCTTATTAAACGATACAAAACCGCTTATAATTTTCTGGATTTTCATGTTTATATACCGTATAATTCCGTATATCTTAAACAGAAAACTAAACTAAAAATACAACAGAAGATGCAGAGGACGGATTTCAGACGCCAGAATCAAGCATGGATAGAAATTTAACTTCCTTTTTTTACATGCAAGCGACTAAGAGAAAAGGAGTTACAAGGTTTTGAAGGATTTGGTTTGGTTTGGTTTATTTTTTTTTTACTGCATATCAACCTCAATGGGTTATTTAATGCCGACAACATTTTTTATCTCTGGTAATATTGTGTTTGACAAAAATATGTTTCTGGTAATATGTTTCCTTCAAAATTGTACCGTTGGTAATATTTTTGTATTGCTGGTAATAGTTAACTATTTGCCAATAGCTAGAACCCTAAGAAGTACTACCACCCTGGGTGAGGGTGGACCTGGAAAAACTAGCAATTAAGGGAGGGGAGTTCCCACGCTCCTTAAAACCTCCTGATCAGAGGCCATGCTGCTGGATGTAGTTTAACGTCTTACTCAGGACGAGGGAGAATTAGGAAGAGAAACATTAATAATGAGCGGAAAGAGAAAAGAGTAATCAGGAGGAGACTAGATAGCGATTGACATTGCATTTAAAGTTTTGTAGATTAAATTTGGCGGGAAAGCTTGGAGCCGGAAGGGATTTCAACAACCGAGAAGTGAGAGAAAAGAAATAGAATTCACGGCTACATCTCGCCAGTTCTACATTAAAAAGATGAGATCTTGCGCTTAAATAAAAAAAATTAAATGTACATAGCTAGAATTGGAACTCGGCTCTCCGATTAACAATTCCGAGCAAGTAACCATTACACCATCCGCACATCCATGCTTACAGCACACAATATTCTCAAGAGACCAGCCATATTGTTAATGAACAGGCAGAATTTCTGTGATTATACAGGAACTGGTATGTGACGGTAAACGTATATAGATTTTTATTTCATGCGAACTACACTTTTGGAAGGTTGATTCAAAGTTTTACGGGAAAATATGTACGATTTAAAAGAGACTAGCAGTAGAGCCCGGCGTTGCCCGGGGATGTAACAGTAAGAGATAGATCAAGTATCGACCATCATAAAGACTGAAAAATAAAATTGACAAAGATTATTGTTTAAGGTTGACGGACACGCATGTCTTAATTAGTTTTATTTTTTGTTTTGTTTTTTTACGAATTGGTCAAACCCAAACTCAAACAAAAATATTGTTTTCAATCGTTATGAGTCTACCGTTGAATAGAATTTTATTATAAACCATTGTCTTGTAAATGGAATTTTTAAAGCATTCTGAATATAAAAATAAAGAAAAAAAATGAGCAAGACAATAAGAAACACTACCTGCAAAAAAAATGTGAAGTTTTGTTGAAATCGGTTGAAAAATGTAGGAAATCCGATCCCATATATAAACGAACACACACACACACAAGAACCTGGGTTTTATAATAAGTATAACTCGATATGAGTTGTCCCCCTTTCATTCTGGCGACAGTGATGCCTTTTAATCGTGATTTCAAATTGATTTCGTGCAAAAACAATTGTGTTTTTCCAATTTTTGGCGCTGTCAGAACCAGCGCAATGTAATTTTACGTAGTCCTCTGAAGTTTTGTTGAAATCAGGTTGAAAAATGTAGGAAATCCGATCCAATATATAAACGAACAGACACACCCACACACCCAGCCTGGGTTTTGTAATAAGTATGATTCATACACTTCAAAATTATTGCGATTACGATTGTCAAAATCGTATGTGAATTTTCTTTTATTTAATCCTTGCTTATGTGATAATCCTCCTATATATCCGAATTGTATATGCCTTTGGCTTTGAGCACAGCATAATGAAACATCGGTGATAAAATCGCAGAGATAAAAAAAAAAGATGTCTAATGAATTTTATATCAGCGTTTGTCAGTTTCTGAAAGAAGCAAGCAAAAACAATTTATATAAAGCTCAAATGATTGAACACCTTTTATTCATCATTATTTCCGCCATTGTCTTTAATCAGGTCGTCTGATATTGTCGTCTAGAGACGATAAAATGAAAACGGACCTAATCCAAAGGGCATTCAAAATTAACTTTCTCCTGACGGGAAAACAAATAAAAAAAACATTATTTTAAACTTGCCCTTAAAAGGTAATGATATATATATATATATATATATATATATATATATATATATATATATATATATATCTTCCTTGTTCATCTATCGAAAGTTTGTTCATGGGAGAAGGTTCTTTTCATTTCATGAAAATTTACGTTTTTTTTTATTGTTTTACATTTTTTCTTCTTTTCGTTTCATTTTAATCATTTCCCGTTCTGGGTATGACGATAAACTAAATCCTTGTCCTGGGTAAGACGATAATCTACGTTCAAAGACAAGGTCTCTGTTCAGGAAGTATGAAGCAACGTGATACCACCACTTAACAGCTAGTGTTCCCAGGTCCATCCTTGGCAAATAGTTAACACAAAAACTTGGGTCAAAATACTATGAAAGTGAAAAATAAGTTTTAATAACAGAAATACTTTATAAAAAAAAAAATGTTACCAGCAATATATTTTTGAAAAAGGTATTACTATTTTTTTGGAAATATAGAAAATTACCACCAATAAAAATTTTGTCAGCATTAAAGAACCCATTGGGGTTGATACGCCGTAAAACAAACCAAACCATACCGAATTTAATCATTTCACCCAAAGCAAGGGTGAAATTGCCTTGAAATTGAAATTCACTCCCTGTAATCCCGTTGTACGTA
>CAHIKZ030005329.1:1682500-1737500 GCA_903632075.3 Acanthosepion pharaonis | reverse complement strand
TTTTTTGTTACCGCGGTAAAACGTAGAAAATTTTCTTATGGATAGAAGAAAGACTTTGGAACAAAAAGGGTTAATACCTAAAATCCGTGGGAAAAGATTGACGATTTAATTTACATATAGACGACATCTGGAATTGGTGTGTCGAGGTCTTGAACAATGGAAAATGACACAGACGTAGAGGGAAATGATGATTGACACATGTTCTCAGCAGCTGAAATCGCAAACTGTAAAGCGGAAACTTCATTTTCGTAAACAACGAATTTGGAGTTTATTTCTCCTGGTCGGACGTAGGGTTGAAATACCAGGAGGGGTGGATGAGCCACCCACACCCACTGAGCAGGTTTAATGAGAAGTAATAATAAGAGAGAGCTTGAGATAGGGAATTCCCTGAAAATATGAATTAAGCTGACAACAAAAAGGGATTTACCGGAATCCCACTATGCGCTGTGCCTCGCCCCTCACGCCAATTTGAGCAAATGTCAATAAATACGAATGCGCAATGCGAATTGACCAGACGGAGACAGGAGAAAAACGAAAAGACTTTGTGTGTGTAAAGAAAAGGGATTTTTTTTTTATTTATCCGACTATTTTTTATTACTTAAACATTATTTTATGAGAGTCAAAAAATAAAGGTACTTGTTTTATTAAGATTTAAGATCAGAGCACCCCAAGGTGGTATAATGGTTAGCAAGCTTGTCTCGCTAGAGCAATTATGACTGAATAGTCAGTTCAATACTTACTGTGTGCCCACTAGTCCCGGCCTTGTGCCACATCTAAGCTACGCTTGGAAAGTCAATTTGGGCAATTTGACGTGGTGTAATGTTTAGCAAGCTTGTCTCGCTACGACAAATACGACTGAATAGTGAGTTCAATCTTCACTGGGTGCCCCTTACATTAGGCCTTGTGCTACATCTAAGCTATGCTTGGAAAGTCAATTTGGGCAATTTGACGTGGTGTAATGTTTAGCAAGCTTGTCTCGCTACAACAAATACGACTGAATAGTGATTTCAATCTTCACTGGGTCCCCCTTACATTAGGCCATGTGCCACATCTAAGCTATGCTTGGAAAGTCAATTTACGCAATTTGACGTGGTGTAATGTTTAGCAAGCTTGTCTCGCTACAACAAATACGACTGAATAGTGAGTTCAATCTTCACTGGGTGCCCCTTACATTAGGCCTTGTGCTACATCTAAGCTATGCTTGGAAAGTCAATTTGGGCAATTTGACGTGGTGTAATGTTTAGCAAGCTTGTCTCGCTACAACAAATACGACTGAATAGTGAGTTCAATCTTCACTGGGTGCCCCTTACATTAGGCCATGTGCCACATCTAAGCTATGCTTGGAAAGTCAATTTACGCAATTTGACGTGGTGTAATGTTTAGCAAGCTTGTCTCGCTACAACAAATACGACTGAATAGTGAGTCCAATCTTCACGCTTAGAAAATCACTATAAGACTAGATCGTATATCAATATATAGTTGAATATCACATCTTCAACCCACTACTTCTGAATACAGTCACCATTTCAATTGCACTGTTCTACCTACGGATGTTGACATGTATCGCAGGTTCGTAAAATCCAGGTAATTACTGATGTAATCATTTCCTTACAGTAGTTTTAGCTACTTCCTCACCGCCATATCGTTTGCTCTTCACTTTCCATTTATTTGGACCAAAGAGATGGAATTCTTACGGTACTGTTCCGTTCTCCCATTATTCCTTCTGTGATGCACTATTTTCATTATTCGCACTATTGTCCTCATCTTTGTCGTCATAGTTATTACAACGTTTCGGCCGTTGTACGCTCAGTCTTCTTCAGGTGATTGGCATGTCGAACTGAACCTTTTATTTCGCTCACTGGGGTAGACTGTTCTAGTTCCATATGCCATGTTTAATGGATGTCAGTTATCAGTTATCTCCTGTTAATTTCCCTCTTAAAGTTCTCCACTCCCTTAGCCGGGTATTGAACTCACACACTTTGGATCCTGTCACTGGATCTAACTAACGCATTTATCCACTGTGTCATGTGTCCTTGAGGATAACTTTCGGCCTTGTGTCACATCTAGGCTACACTTGGAAAATCACTATATTGTTCTGTCTATAGAGCGACAGATAAAAGACATTTGAAACAGCTTATATTTCCAGAAAATTCTAAGATGTGCTACAATCCTTAGGTAAACTAGTTCAGACATTCAAAGTTAAAACCAACAAGGCCACGTCCACCGGGGCAAATAATCCACATTCCTTTCATATTCCCTTGGTAATGTGGAAGTTCCACTCGGAAGTCATTCTCAGAAATGTTACTTACTAGAACAATCTCCCGTAAAATTTCCTCCCATATCACTACAATCGTAAATGCTTCAAGTCTAAAGGCAATCGGTTATTATCGCACATAATATGTTTACTACATCCTTGGACAGATTTACAACAATTTTATACAGTAAGCCTCTTCCTTGATTGGCACCCGTGTCTTGCAGTCGGTGAACAATGGTACGAATCACTTTCTCATGCCCTGGTTTCCCAGGACACCAGATCTCACAACCTGCGATTTCTTTTTGTCGGGGTTTGTGAAAGGACTTGTCTATGTGCCCCACCTCCAAAGGACGTGGATGAACTGAAGGCCCGAATAACGGAAGCTGTTGCAACCATCGACAACGCACTGCTGGAACGCGCTTTGGCATGAATTGGAATATCGGTTTGATGTGTGCCGTGTGGCCAACGGTGCTCACATTGAACCTCTTTGAACATTACATGTAAAACTTGAGTTTAAATTCTTTCAGAATGCCAGGTGCGTTTTTATATCCTTAATAGTTTTCGAGATATTCAATGTCAAAATGTTCCCAAGACTTTTGAAACACCTTATATTTCCAGAAAATTCTAAGATATGATTACAATCCTTAATTCAACTAGTACAGACATTCCCAGTTAAAACCATGCCACAGGGGCAAATAATCCACATTCCTTTCATATTCCCTTGGTAATGGGGAAGTTCCACTCTGAAGTCTTTCCCAGAAATTTTACTTACTGGAACAATCTCCCGTAATCTTTCCTCCACGATCACTACAATCCTAAGTCCTTCAAGTCTAAAGGCAATCTGTTATTATCGCACATAATATGTTTACTACATCCTTGTACATATTTACAACAATTTTATACAGTAAGCCTCTAACTCGATTGGCAACCGTGCCTTGCAGTCGGTGAACAATGGTACGAATCTACCACCTTAATGTTCTACAGTTTTAGCCTTTGACAAAGTCTAGATATGTTCAGTTCCTATATTCGGAAAAAATTTCCAGTAAAAGTCAAGCTGTTTTGCTTAACTTGTTTCCGGTACCTAAATATGGCCTCTTTGTCTGGATGTCGTTGTCCGCTTGATCTTCCGAAGTGCTACAGAATGCTACAGAATTCTACGTTTTTGTTTCTTGGAAAGCTGCAGGTTGGTTGATATAGCATTTTTGCATATTTCCTCCTCTTTAAGCTATGTGACGAATTCTCATTATTACTCTGTTCACTTACATCTAAATTTACATTAAGTTCAGCTCTAATAGCAACGTGCACTATCTGTTAATTTGACATTTCATTTTAACCTGGCTTGTGTACTCGTTCAAAATGAAAATCATTTATTTTTTTTATTTGTAAAATCTAATCTCATCTTTTTCGAAATCTCACTTACAAACTTCAAGTGTCAAATGAGTCCTTTAATGTCATATATGTAATTATATACTCCTGTTATAATAGAAACATGAAATATTTCTGAATTATTTTTTTACCTACACCCTTGTGCAAATTAATTGAAACAACCGCTTTACTTTACGTTTTTCAACATACGGTCAGTTTTAGTCCCACTAGAGTAACTGGGTATAACCGATTTCTATTTTTTCCTCAGATTAGGTCAATTGCAGTGGTGTTCAGCAATATGAATCTATTTTCGGGGTTTATGATGAACTTAGTTTGGCCGTGAAAATTATTGCGTTATCCGTGATTGCATCACATTTTTATCACATGCATACACTATTGTCTCAACTGTCGATTACTTGTCCTGCAGCCATTGTCTGAAATGGACGTTACACCAAGGAAGCGGACAAAAATTGTATCGCAGCACGAAGACACTGGCAAGAATTACCAGTGAGTAATTAAATTACGAAAGACTTGCCCAGAAACTCTCCTGATTTAAATCCAATCGAAAATCTGTGGTCAATCTGCAAATAACAGCTTCGTGGAATGGACATACGAAGTACTATCAAGTGCACTGGGTCATGTTTCATTGGAAAAAAATACGAAAAAAGGAATTAATAACTGAATTAGTCGTTTTATTCCAATTAATTTGCACAAGGGTGAATTTTTAAGAATAAGTTTCACTTCTAGACAAATGTACACTAATCTTGATTCTTCTCCTTCACGCTCTGTTTGTCATCCTCAGCATTTGTCATTTGCAGGGAAAGACTTCGTGGAATGGCCATACGAAGTATTAACATGTGCACTGGCTCATGTTTTCTTTGTAAAAAAAGTAAATAATAACGCAATTATTCGTTTGGTTTCAATTAATTTTCACAAGGATTTATACAGTCCGAGTTCCGTGCGTCGTTCAACAAATGTTTTATTTTTCTTTGTAAACTCTAAAACACATGCGTCTCAAAATCTTCAATATTTCAGTTGTCTAATACTATTTCTTCCTCACTTTATTCTATTCTATTTTTAAGCAATGACCCTTCAATATATAAGCGATCATGGCTCGCCACATATTTATTTTATTTCATCATCTCTGAATTACTTTTGAGAAATCTGGTAGAGTAGTTTTCCATTACATAACCCCCGGCTTTTGAATTCATAATCGTACTCATACATAAGCTCCCACACAAAGATACAGAGACCATTTAACCTGTAGATGGAGGGGTTAGAATTATTTGGTTGATTTGTTTCTTTTACTTCTCATGCTGTTTTTTTATAATCGCCACATTCAACATAAATCGAGAGAACAATAAACGAGCAAGCATTAAGAAGAGCGAAGATGACGATTGATATCGCATTTTAATTTTTGAAGATCAATATTGACTGCAAAGAAAGAAGCCGGAAGAAAATCCCGCAAGCGGTGAGATAATAATGAGACCTTGCCGCCAATCTAGTACTGCGATTAATTTCCTAAAATCTAGGTACATAACAGGAAATCTCATCAAACAATTACCCTGAAAACATTTACAGAAACGTCAAGGGGAGCTGCGTAACGGTGCTAGGAAAGTGACTGAACGCGAGATTCTATTTCGAACTGGACCTGGTCGCTTACAGTAACCTATGGTTGCTTACAGCACTCTGTGTTCATAAGCGTCCCTCACCCTTCTAAGTACTGACCATAGCGGAGCTTAACTTTGGTGATAGAACCAGTAATTTCAGCGTGATTTGACCGTAGACGGACGTCTTAGAAGAAATGTGTTCATGATTGGAATATGCCAAAAACACCAAACCTATTTAAGAATGTACGTGGTCACTTACAGAACCCTGTGTTCACAAGCGGCCCCACCCCTCTAAGTACTGACCGTAGCGGAGCTTAACTTCGTTGACAACCAGTATTTTCAGTCTGATGTGACCGTAGACGGAAGTCTTAGAAGAAATGTGTTCATGATTGGAATATGCCAGAAACACCAAACCTATTTCAGACTGTACATGGTTACTTACAGTGCCCTGTATTCACAAGCGCCCACACCCCTCTAACTGACCGTAGCGGAGCTTAACTTCGGTGACAGAACCAGTATTTTCAGAGTGATATGACCGTAGACGGAGGTCTTAGAAGAAATGTATTCATGATGGGGTTGTACTGATACTGAACACATGCTAGGCCGGAAATTGAATTCAGCTGACCATTTACTTTCAGAACGTGGTTGATCATGGCTCACGACAACTTCCTGCCCATTGTATCCTTTAGTAAGTTTTGTTTCTTTGCTGTACAATCCAATTCTTGTTCTGCCAACCATTTATCCTGCTTGATATGTTATGGGCAGCTTCCCATTGTCCCCTTACCTACAATATATTATGTAAGTGTCAGATTCTCTAAGCTGTCTTTCCTAATAAATTTAACTCATTCTGATGTTAGATATAAGTGACTTTCTCGTTTCAATTTTCTCTAAAACATTACCATTCCTTACCTGTTTTATCTATGAGAGTCAAAACATTCTTCTGTAGAAACCGCTTTACGTTGCCCAAAGTCTACCCTTCATCTTGGAAGAGATGGTCCAGTATCCTGATATTACATAACAGTTCAGTAGCTGTTTTATTTATTTCCAATTTGTTACATCCCAGGTTGTTGAGACGAACAAAAACGAATGAAGATAAATGGCAAGTCTATTTTAACATATAATAAAATAACATTTATTCATTTACTGCCTTAACAGAGCAAAGATTTTTTTTTGGATTGAAACCATGATTTCTACGTGCGTGTCAGCTTATCACCATGTTAGATTCAGAAGTGCTGCGTTTCCACTAGCAGACAAGGGACGTAACTCCATTGTATTTTGTGTAATCGTGCTTTACAGAGGAAGTAAGTAGCAAACCCTAGAACCTCCCCTTTTTAGCCTTATGTTCGTATGACTTGTATGGTATTTAATTGCAATGGGTACGGTTTAGTTCGTAGTTGATGGGATTTTCTTGGTGCACTTTTTGCTAGAGTCCTAACTTTTTTCCTTGGCATTACTTGGGAATTTTGTTGAGGCCGTCCAATAGTGTCTAATAGAATATACAGCGGCAAAATGGAGTTTAATTTGGTCTCTGGATGTTTTCATCATCGTAATTGATTTGCATGTCTAACACAAACTCACGACTGTATATTCACATCATACGTAACATTTCCAGAGAGACATATAATGTCATCAGAACAGGTTTTCCTTACAGCTGTGGTAATCTTTTACAAGTACACGTTGTCCTGGTACATATTTACGTTTTACTCTTCCGTGATGACGATTAATTTTTTTATTCCATCACCGTGTTATTTTTTATGGAATGGTTTCTAGTTGGATGAATCACATCTGTGTGTAAACGAATTTTACGATACATCAGTGCTTCTGCTGGTGCATTTCCATTAGGTGCGTTTAGCTCTGTAACTTCTGAGGAACAATAATGTTTCTTGCGTGGTTCCCGTCTTTGAGGATTTCTTTCTTAAATGTATCTAAAAAAAAAAAAAAAAAAAAAAAACGCTCCCTTTGCCTCGTTTGATTTTGGATGAAAAAGTTGTGTCCGATTGTGTTGAATACCATTCTGTGCACAGAAAGTTGAAAATTAAGATGAAGTGAAGGGAGTGCCAGTATTAGAAAGTAGATCTGTGGGACTCCAAATTGACTAAAGTTTTGTTTTATATTAAGAACTGCTTCATCCGATGTGATGAGATTCATCAGAAAAAAACATTTCTGGCATTCAACGTAAGCATCAACGAGGATAAAATTATACTACACCTTGATGTGTCCAGCAAACTCAATGCGAAGACGTGATCACGTTGATTTAGGGGTAGGCCAGGGACTGAGTGTAGTTTGCCTCGGAGATTTTGCTGCCAGTTGGCAATTAGAACATATGCGTACCAATTCCTCCAACTGTTTGTACATGTTTGTCCAATAAACATAGCTGCGTGCTAGGGATTTCATGCAGCTAATAACTTGATGACCATAATGAAATTGCTTTATCACCCTTTCATGTAATGAAGATGGGAAAATGACGCGTTCTGTAAAAGAAAAAAACCGTCGACTTCTGACAATGTTGATCGACCCTGAAAGAATTGCTGAATTCTTCTGACAGTTCATACTTCAGCAAATACGACGAAAGCATATCACTTTTTGTAACACTGAATCATTGTAGAAGTGACTGGTAATAAATAGTCTTACAGTTGATGTAAACACTGAAATGACTTCTGGCTTTAGAGATAATGCTGCAATGTTTGAGTCTTCTGATACTTTATTCTGTGTAGTCATGAGACTACATAATGCATCAGCATGACCAATTATGTTTGTTGAATTATATTTTATAGAAAAATTATAATCTAATAACATAATAGCCCATCTTTGCAGACGGTTTCCTGTATATACTAGGATACCATTTTAGATCTAAAAATACTAACAAGAAGAAAAACATTGTGTCTGTCTCAAGGACACAGTGAAAAAGGCGTTAGTTAGATCCAGTGTCACAAGTCAAAGAGCGTGAGTTCAATACCTGGTTAAAGCGGTGGAGAACTTGGAGAGGGAAATTAACAGGAGATGACTGACACCCATTAGACATGGCACGTGGAACTAGAACGGTCTACCCCAGTGAGCGAAATAAAGGGTTCAGTTCGACATTCCAACCACCTGAAGAAGGCCGGAGCGTACTGCGGCCGAAACGTTGTGATAAACATGGCGACAAAGATGAGGACAATAGACCGAATAATGAAAATAGTGTAAAAAGATTGTGATCTGTGATCAGAGTGAAATGATATTCGTATTGCATTTAGAGGAATTTTTCAATCTCGGAGACTATTGCTAATGTTTCTTTTAAATTTGGCTATAATGCCGTTGTCAGTGATCTGTATGCGTGAGGTATTACCGTTTGGCTGCCATCAGCGAAAATGTGAGAAATGACAGCTCCAATATCGTAATTGGAAAAACCAGATACTACTACAATATCCATGGACGGGTTGTAGTATATCAGCAAAAGAATGGAAAAAGTAAGAACTTTAGCTTTTTCGAGGGTACCTGACATGCGTCAGACCACTCCAATGCAACATATTTTTTTTTTTCAAAGGATTGTTAAATGGTTCACGAATTCGATGCCGTTCAGAAAAAAAAAAGAAAAAAAAACATTATTGTTGCTAAACAAGCCAAAGAAAGAACTTAATTTTGTTATATTTGTCGATGCTGGCATTTTTTTTTTTTTTTTTGTTTTTTTTCTTTTGTTTTTTTTTATTGCTTAGATATTTCCGGGTCTGGCCTTCTACCATTTGTGTCGAAAATAATCCCAAGATATTTCATCTGTTCTCGCAAAGATTCACACATTCCAGCATTACTAGAGCAACCGTATTGTTGATTTCGGTTGAAAACAGAAAATAAACGTTTCAAAAGCTCATCTCAGTTTGTTCTTGCAACGATGGACTCCTCGTTGAATGCTGAAACTCCTGTGAGTCCGCTCAGCGTGGATTTCTTTGTCTGTTGAAAAAATGGCTGGTGCTGATTTGACACCGAAGCTCAGACGGTTAAATCTGAATAATCACTTGTATTATTTAATAATAAAGAGCTCTTTCAACTTCACGTCAATTTCCAGTTAAAGAAAAGCATCAGAAATATCGACCTTTTCAAAGCCAATTCTGCCGTTAAGTTTAGCGAAAAGATCCTCCGTCACTGGAAGTAGATACTGATACTCACCCAAAGTATCATTCAAACCGGTCGAGTAATCAGCACATATCCGGACATTTGCATTTTCCTTTTAAACAATTACAATAAAAGATCCCCCTGCGGAGTAATTTACAGGCTCTATTACGCCTTCTTGCTGAAGACGTTTCAATCATTTTTCAACCATATTCAGAACAATAGAGGGTAATGACCTTTTTTTTCATCTAAAAACTGGCTAATACTAATAAAAATTACAAAAAAGTTGTTCTATCCAGTCCCGATCAATTATATTTAATTTTGAATTAGCAGCGACATAATACACACCAGAAAATGTTATCTTTCGAAAGGAATCATAGCAAAACTCACCCGTGAAACGAATCGTACTTCCAGGCGTGCTCATTGCTAGATGATCTGTTTCAGACACACGTGGTTTTTCAATTCGTTCCAAAGTCAAATGCGATATTAATGTTATGTCCGACACTGTATCAAGCTGAAAACGAATTGGTTTGTTGTTTACAAAAATAACAATATATTATCTGCGAGATTCGTAATCCATTTTAAACGTTGCAAATTTTTTCGGGTTGAATTTTCGTGTAAATTTTTATGTGAATTTTGATTGCAAAATCCTTCTTTATTTCAGTGACAAATATTGCACTTACGTTATTTGAACGGACAAAACCTGCATAAACCCAGTCGCCACAATACCAACATTTTCAAGGAGGTTTTTCTTTATCACGGGGTTGTTTTCTCGCATGGATGTTGCTGGTTACTGATAAATCATTTTTTTTTTTAAATTTACGTAATGTTTCTTTTTATGTTGAATAAATTATTTCATTTCAGTGGTGGAGGCTTTTAAGTTAATGTTTTTGTCTTGTTCAAGTTTTGAAAGAAGTAGAGAGCGAATATCCTCACCAGCAGATGATTGTAATCCGGCGATAAAAATCAAACATTTAAGCTGTTCCTTTGTGAGGGAATTTAATTTAATTTTTTCTTCATTCTCGATTGACGTGACCAGCAAATGTGACATTATCGTCAGCGTCATCTTTCGTTAACTTTAAACAATCTAATTGAATATTAGATAAAGAATTTTTTTCTCTGAATGCTTCATTGAGTTGTTTCAGTGAAGGTGAAATCCGTTGCCTGTTTTGGTAAAAATATAATTCGTAAAACGGTCATGTTCCTTAGTGCCCAGCTTACGAATTAGGAGACGAATTTTTCAAGTTTCATCTTTGTGAGAAAAATCAGCAAGAAAGGTATTCAACCAACGTTTAAAACACGAAACGAATGTTTTTGTTTTTGTTTTCTTTTTTTTTTTTTTTCGCTCGCTGGGTCATAATGGAAGTTTTTAATGTTGTTAACTGAATTAGTATTTTGATTTTTTCCAACGCGGAAAATTTCGCGTTGATTCTAGAACTGTACAATTATTGCTGTCAATAGCTTCTGTTGTTACTTCTGAAATTTTTATTGCTGTTGGCGTAAAATCTCTGTAAGCATCGCTGGAGAAATTGCCATGTTGATTTTGAAGGTCGAGTCCTCGTCGCCAAAAAATTTATATATCCCACGTAGTTGGGATAAATAAAAAGGAATGAAAATAAAAGTCAAGTGTATTTTCGTATATAATAAAATAAATTTTATTCAATTACTGCTTTAGGACAACAATGATTTTTCGATTTAGTTCCGCGTCCGTGTGAGATCGTCACCCTGTTAGATTCAGAAGTGCCGCTTTCCCACTAGCAGACAAGGAACGTAACTCCATTGTATTCTGAGTTATAGAGGGAGTAACACAATTATATAAGTGTATGCGCATTTATACAACTTCGAATAGATAAGTTTGTCATAAAATAGTGTTTGACTTGTGATAGCATATTCCACTCACAAAATCTCAATAGAATATTTTACTTAAACCGTTTTACATTATGTAAGTACGTCAAAGTTGTCTGCTAGTTTCAGTGCATGCCTGCTTTTGGGTGGGGTGCGATTAGCCACCTGTTTCAGAACCCTGCTTTGGTACAATGGTTGTTTTATGATTTATGCTTGTGTTATACTTACCGGGTATTATTTACAATTTCTGGGAGAGTAAATGAGTTGAATGAATGAGAGAAAGAGCATATCTGATAGCCTCAGTTGAACGGGGCAATCTTGAAACCACCCACACGATGTCTAGGGATTTTGTGCTCGCACAAATATTGACAATTTCAGCACAGCATCGTCTAATGATTTTTACTCACAAGGATTCGCTAAATGCGTAATATGGTTTTCATTCACATCCCTGTGATGTGATATGATGGGATTATCTCATCATACCGATTATTATTTAGTTTGGAGCTTACTTTCAGACAACGTTAAAACACCGGTCTCCGGACGATCACTGAAGTTAAGCAACGTCGAGTCTGGTCAGTACATAGATGGAGGACAGATTGAGAATGTCAGGTGATGTAAGCTTAGATATGCATATGGGTAATGGCTTGGATTTGTTAATCGTTATGTTTACTTTCGCGTAAATACACTTAGCATAGGTAAGAACCCACCTTATCTCTTCCAACTATAAGTTAACTAGTAAGACTTTTATCACTAAAACAATTATTATGTCTGTCATAGCTTCCGTATCTCTTTTCAACAAATATTTTCATGGTAACTGCTCTGGTGAACTTTTTTTCCTGGTGCCCCGACTACATGAATTTAAGCATCATACAAGATTGGCAATTAGGTCTCACCCTTTTATTAGCTGGATACAAACGCCGCTTCTACATTAACTAATTCTTTTCTCGCACCTCTAATCTATGGAAGCCCTTTCCTCCTTCCTTGATAATTAAAATTTTCAAAAATCTAAATGACAGTTAATCCCGTTCATCTTTTGTCCTTTGCTCAATCCTAAATCACTGGCCATCTTTTTGTCTTCTTAGACCCTGTTTCTTTTTTCTCTTTTTCTCAATCCACTAATTTTCAGTCTTATGATTATCTTTCATTTTCACTCTCTGTAATCCCTTCCTTGGGGTGAATCGATTAAAAAAATCACTTCTTCCAATCGAAAAATATTTTCTGGCTTTAACTAAGCTGCAAAAGATTGCTAAGCTGTAGAAAACGAATCAACTAATCAGTGAAATACGGATTAACTACACATATAGAGAAACTATTGCGGTCATAAAATGAGGAATCATTTTATATATTGATGGTAACATAGAATTGATCCCCCATTTTCTATCCACATTATGATTTCTTGTTAATCAAATTCTGTTAAAGTATTGTATCCCCAGTTTCTTCCCACCCAGTTATGGGTTAATTAGACTTGTATCACTCAAACATTATATAAAAAAAAAAGAAAAAAATTCTTACAATCTAAAAATATTTTCTGGCTTTAAATAACCTGTAAAGGACTGATAAGTCGTATTTGATTTATACAAACCTCAGCTATCAGGAAATTGTTCAATCTAAACCAAAAAGTCTGAAGTAATTTAAGGATAAATATTTAAAATGCATCATTGTTATTATTCTATGTTCCATGTTCCTTCAGCACATGGCCGATTATAGCTCTTCACAACTTCCTACCCCTTATAAATACTGGCAATATTTGATCTTTTGCTATCTCTCCTAATCTCTCCTGCTCAGTATTTACACAAGCTCATTAGGTAGGTTATTTGCTCTATTTTCTCTCTAGGTTTTGCCTTCAATGTGCCTTGTGAGTATCAAATTATCTAAGCGCTCGTTCCTCACTACATGTTGTAGACAATTTAACTGCCTTTATCTGAATCTAAATATAAACATTTCAATGTTGTTTCGATTTCCTTAAAACGCCGTCGTTGTCCATTTTTTTTTTTTTTTGGTCTATGGTACAACACTTTTTCTGTCTCATGTCTTTGTATTTCTTCTGCTAGGATATTGTCTAGCATTCACTGACATATCGAAGTACCAATACGACATAACGGTGCAGTACTCTTTTCTTTGTTTCTAACGAGATTTGGTTTGATTTAGTTTGTTTTACGGCATATCAACCTCAATGGGTCATTTAATGCCGACAACTTTTTTTTTTTTTTATTTCTGTTAATATTTTTTCTCAAATATATAGCTGGTAATATTATTTTTTCAAAAACGTATAGCTGGTAATATTATTTTTTCAAGAATCTGAACGTATAGCTGGTAATATTTGTTTCAAAAACGTATAGCTGGTAATATTATTTTTCAAAAACGTATAGCTGGTAAAATTATTTTTTTCAAAATCGTACAGCTGGCTACATTATTTTTTTCAAAAACGTATTATTACCTTGCATTTCGATGTAGATTATCGTCATACCCAGGACGCGGATGTAGTTTATCGTCATACCCAGGACGCTCAAATTTTGGAAGTCAACTTTCACTAAACCTTCAGATTTCGATATCATATTTTCCGTCTTCTGTTAAAACACTTCCAAGACATTTAAATTTTTGTATTCGCTTCGTATGTCTCCAATAAAGTGGACCTCTAAGCCTTCCCCAACTCTCTGATAAATATACAAATGAAGACATTGTTGTCAGAAAACAAAAAAAATAACATGATGACTGTTAATTTCACACGGGAAGAGATATTCTTATGTTTTGACACTATTGATTTTTTTTGGACTGTTTGTTTTTTGTTTTTTGCGCGCGCAATCTATATACACTGTTTATGGAAAGGCGAGGAAGAAAGAAAACTGATGTGTTCGCACAGTCAGCCAAATTAAAAATACTAGCGAAAATTTAACGGTTCCTCTATTTTAAATGTCTGAAGAATCTTAATTCTTCAGATAATGATTGAGTAAACTCATGACGAGGCCTGTGACAATAAGATATCAGTAGACATTCCCCTATCGCATCATTAAATATTTAATCTAAGCGTCTTTAAAGAAACATTGCAGTTATAATCATAAATATGAATTCTGATGGTGATTTCAAGAAGTAGATACAAATGAAAAACTTTGATATCTACAACTTTCTCCAGTTTCTTTAAAGAAGCATTAAACGCTTCTTTTTTTTTATTTTTTTGTATTTTGTCATCGTGTCTTTACTTTCAGTTACACAGGAAAGCCAAGTAGCGTCTATGATATGTCTTTTCCGTCTTTCCACACATTCATAAAGAATAGTCCATTTTTTATGAGGTATTGGCAGGAGACCTTAAATGCTTTCACCATCTCTTCTTTGTTTGTTTGTTTGTTTGTTTCTTTCTTTCTTTCTTTCTTTCTTTCTTTCTTGCTTTCACTTTCTCACAGAAAGCAAGTGGCGTCTGATACGCCTTTTTCTTGTTTCCACGCGATCAGTACAGACTTGTTCATTATCTATAACGAATTGACAAGAGACCATAAAGACTTCTATCGTCCTTTCTTTCTTTCTATCTTTCTTTCTTTCTTTCTTTCATTCTTTCTTTCTTTCTTTCTTTCTTTCTCACAGAAACCAAGTAGCATGTATGATAATTCTTTTCCGTCTTCCCATGGGATCATAACCGAATAGTCCATTTTTTGGGGAGGGGGTATTGGCAGGAGACCTTAAAGGCTTTCATCGTCTTTCTTTCTTTCTTTCTTTCTTTCTTTCTTTCTTTCTTTCTTTCTTTCTTTCTTTCAGAGAATCCAAGTATCGTCTGATACGTCTTTTCCGTTTTCTCACACGATAAGAACAGAATGGCTCATTATTTATAAGGAATTGACAAGAAACTTTAAAGACGTCTATCGTTCTTTCTTTCTTTTTTCTTTCTTTCTTTCTTTCTTTCTTTCTTTCTTTCTTTCTTTTCATTTTCTCACAGAAACTAAGTAGTGTGTCTGATAAGTGTTTTTCGTCTTTCCACGTGATCAGAACGGAATATTCCATTATTTATAAGGTATTAGCAGTGTCTAACGGTCGTGCTAACTAAGGGAGAGAGTGGAAGATTTTATTTTGAAACTGACATTTTCGATGTTTGTCACATCCTCTTCACCAACAATAGATCTGTCTATATAGATTATAGAAGAAGTATTACTAAGAAAAAGTTTATAAATATAGAGGAATACTAATCAGAACAACTTGTAAATAATTGAATATTGCTGTCACATATGATCCGTTGCTACTGCTATATATTTAGAATTTCTTGATCAAATTCAAACAATAATCTGCAATGTTTCTTCTACTCAAATGGCGACATGTTCTCGCCGTCGTGATATAACTTCCCTGTACGATTTTTATAAATACTTTCAAGGTAATTGTCAGGGTGCGATCTAGTAACTAGTTTTTTTATAAATTTTAGCGCAGCATTAGATTAGCAACATGCTCACATCAATGTAGAGTAGAAATGGCTCAATTTAACCATAAGTTCTATGTTAATGATTTTTTCTATCGCACTTCCGGCTTGTGGAAATCTCTTCCGCCTCCATACTTTCCAGGTCACTTCGATCCATAAAATTTGATGTAATATCAATCGGTATCTATTGTCTTCCTGATAATTCTTCTACTGTTATTGCTACTCAAATATTATTTCTGTGTTTTCTTATAATTTCACATTCAGTACTGCCCAACCTCATTCTGAGTTGGTTTATTGCCTAGCTTTGTGTGAAATGATTAAAAATAATAATTAATTATAAACAGAACATGTTATCTTTTTCAATGTGTTGCGTCTTTTATAATATGTACGTTCCTGACTCTCCAGAACTCCCAGCCGTTCGTAGGTCTTATTAAGGTTTATGATTTTTCTACCCCTCCCAATCATTGTTCTGCAAAGCAATTGCACAATGTCGTCATCCGATGTTTCTTTGTTTCCATTTAGTCTTCAATGTCTCTTGTGTGTGTCAAGTTCTCCTAGCCCTCTTTACTGCTTGTGTATCTTAAACATTTCAGTTGTCTTTTTCTGATTCTAAATATGGTCATGTCAATATTGTTTCAACTTCCTTAAACCATTCATCATTATTCATTTATTCAATACATATAATTCTATAGAGCCACATTTCTGTTGCCTGAAGTCTTTTTTTTTATTTGTAAATGAACTGTCAACTTTTCAATGTCATCTAGGCGGGACGATATTTCATTTCGCCACTCTTTTTTTTCCTACTTCGTACGAGTTTCTGTTTTCTTAATACTTACTTTAACTTTTCGAAGGCATCTTTTGCTCTCCGAAAACAGCTTCGGATTTCGGTGTCACAATTCTTAGATATTACAATCTTTGAACTTTCCTGATTTTGGTGTCTACAATTCGTAGTTCTCATATCGGGTTGTTACTTTTACGGACAACCATAAATTTTGTCATCTTCCTGTTTAATTTTTTTGTTCATTCTCACATTGGTTTGGTATATTCTTTTAGAGATGCCGTAGTTTTCTTTTCATGTCTGCTAACAGAACTGTACCGTCTGCATTTCTTATGATGTTAATATAATGGACCCTCATAAGAAATTTAATTCTTTCAAGATTACCTGACTGTAAACGCTGAATAATTCAGGTAAGAGGAGGTATCTTTGTTTTATTGCCCTGTCTGTTTGTGTTTATTTACTGAATCCAAGCGGCTCACTCCAAATATAGCTCCCTAATTCTGGATTATTCCAAGATCTTTCCTAAATAATTCAAGCTTAAGTCTCAATTCGAAAAAACAAAAACAACAACAACAATAATAATAATAATAATATCGAAATCTCAAAAATGAGGGATATGGGAACATCAACAATCCCTGTTGTAGTTGGAGCCCGAGGAATAATTGGAAAAAATTACAGTAGATCACAAGTACAGCCCACACTTTACGAAGGGCTTTATCTATGTAAAATATTTTTGTTTATTTTATTTATTTATTTTTGTCAGGGGAAAGTGCCATGATGTCCTTTCTAACCCAGCATGACAGAGTGGGTCAATATCTGCACTGGAAAATTGCAACTTCTACGGGAAGGACACTGAAAGAAACTAGTATGAACACCACCCAAACCCCGTTACGGAGATAGGACCTGTTACATTTCTATGGGACTATACAAACACTGACAGAACAATCAAAGCCAACCGCCCAGACATTGTTATTAGAGACCACAAACAAAAAAAAAGTGTCTCCTTATTGATATGGTAGTCCCTGAAGACTGCAATGTATCTTTGAAGATATTCAAAAAGCTGTCAAAATCCAAGGACCTTGAAATAGAAATCTCATAAATGTGGCACATGGGAACATCAACAATCCCTGTTGAAGTTGTAGCCCTAAGAGTGGTTGGAAAAGATTCCAGTAAACTAACTGAAGGGATTCCTGGCAGTGCATGACTCAAAGAGATACAAAAAATTGTTCTCACAAGTACAGCCCACACTTTACGAAGGACTTTATTTATGTAATTTTTTTTGTTCAGTGGAAAGTGTCATGATGCCATTTCTAACCTTAGGTTTCCGGGCAGGACCCAGAAAGAAATGTGTATACGCTAGAAATCAAAGGAAATAAAAACAATAATAATAATAATAATAATAGGCCAATAACATGTCTCTCCACCATGTATAAGTTGATCACGTCTGTCCTGACGAACTGTACTTACTCTTTTTTCGAAGCAAACAACATTCTTCCACTGGAACAGAAGGGATGCAGGAGAGTTTCATATGGCTGCAAAGATCAACTACTGATAAACACAATGATCTTGAAAAATTGCAGGAGACAATTTAGAAATCTTAGCTCGGCGTGGATTGGTTATCGTAAAACCTTTGATAATGTGCCACACTCTTGGATTCTTAAAACTTTGGAAATGTACAAAGTTTCCCCCTAAGTATTAAATGTCCTTAAGCACAGCATGGGACTATGGAACACCACACTATACCTAAATCACACCAGAGGTACTACCGTCTCCAATTGTTTGAATATCCGACGCGGAATCTTTCAAGGAGACTCCCTCTCACCCCATCTGTTTTGGTTGTGCTTAACTCCACTTACACCTGAACTAAACAACAGTAGCTATGGCTACAAACTAGACAAAAAATATTCAATCACCTACTCTACATGAATGATATCAAAATCTTTCCCAAAAACGACAATGAGTTGAAGGGCCTCCTTAATATTCTAAAATATTTCAGTGGCGACATAGGCATGGACTTTGGATTAGATAAATGTGTAAAAGTAACATTCAAGAAAGAGAGAATTATAGAAAAACCATCAATAAATTTAGACTTTGTCACAAAGATTAGCGAACTGAAGCCTATAAGTACCTACGACTTAGCAAAGATGGTATACAAAATACCCAAATGAAGGAGAAGGTATGACAGGAGTACTACAGGCATGTGTGTCTGGTACTAAATCTCGAGCTGAACTTAAAAAACAGAATATCATCCATAAACACCTTGGCTATCCCTGTGGTGAAATACAGCTTTAACATTCTTAATTGAACCATAGCTGACATTAAGCGAACGGACGCCAAAACGATAAAACTTCTCACTTGCTACCGTATGCATCATCCCAAAAGCTTTATGTGCACAGATCCAAAGGAGGCAGAGGATTAGTTCAACTAGAACTACCCTACAAATCTACAACAATTGGCCTTCAAAGATACCTGGAAACTACAGAAGACTGGATGATGATATGTGTTAAAGAACATGAAAGTAGTAAGCGTCTTTATTCCGTAATAAATGAAATCAACAAGATCCAAATGGAACTTCAAATGGATTCAGCAATACAAGTAAAGCACAATACAGCGACTGAAGCCGCAAAATACATTAAAAAGAAAGCAAGAACAAATGCAACCGATCAGATAGAGAAACAATGGCAAGATAAAATGATTCATGGCCAATACACTTCACGTACCAAACAAGCTGATGCAGACAAACCTCGTACCCATCAGTGGCTATGTAGTGCAGGGTTAAATGTTGAAACGGAAGGTTTTATTCTTGCTGTACAGGATCAGTGCCGGTTAACTAGAAATTATCAAGCACACATACTAAAATATTGTGTTAGCCGAAAATGCAGGTTCTGTGATAATTACCCAGAAACAAACGATCATCTTGTATCAGGTTGCACGATATTGGCACCCACTGAATATAAAACTCGGTATGATAGATTTGGCCAATGTCTGCACTGGATGATCTGTAACTTCTACGGGAAGAAAACTGAAAGAAATTGTTATGAACACCACCAAGACCCGGTTACGGAGATAGGACCTGTTACAATGTTATGGGACTACACAATACACTGACAGAACAATCAAAGCTAACCGCCCATTGTTATTCGAGGCCGCAAACAAAAAAACACCTCTTTATTGCTCTGACTGTCACTGCCGACTGTACTGTATCTTTGAAGATCCTCAAAAAGCTATCATAATACAAGGACCTTGAAATCGATATCTCAAAAATGTGGTACACAGGAACATCAGCAAACCCTGTTGTAGTTAGAGCCCTCGGATTAGTTGCAAATGATTCCAGTAGACTAATTGAAGGGATTTCTGGAAGCCCATGCCTTAAAGAAGTATAAAGAGATTGCTCTCATGAGTAGATCCCACACCTTACTAAGGGCTTTATTTATGTAAAATATATATATATATTTTTGTCAGGGGAAAATTTCATGATGCCATATTTAACCTAAAATCTCTGGGCAGACCCAAAACGAAATGTCTATACACAGGATATAAGGAAATAATAATAATAATAATAATAATAATAGTAGTAGTAGTCGTAGTATTTTTAAAACTATTAAAATACAAGTATCCTGAAGTGGAAAACCTTACAAAATTTGGCACATTAGGATATCAATAAGTCCAGTTGTAATTTGAGCACTAGGATTGATTGGAAAAGATTCCGATAGACAAATTGAAGAGATTCCTGGTAGTCCATGGCTCAAAGAATTACAAAAATATATTCTCACGAAAAAAATTCACATATTACGAAGAGCTTTGTCAATGTAAAATGTATGTTCTTAGGTTTTACTTCTTTTCTTTTTTCTTTTTTTTTTTTGAACGGGGTTTTCTTACATGATCAGTAGAATATGACATGAAGACATTTCTGACCTTAGGTCCCTGGCTGGGAAACGGAACGAAATGAATATGCAACAGAAATCAAAGAGAATAATAATAATAATAATAATAATAATAATAATAATAATAATAATAATAATAATAATAATTAGACAAAATTATCAAGTAAACATGCTGAAAAATTGTATTAAATGCAGATTCTTATTATGCCTAGTATTATTATATAGTAGGCATGATATCATTGGCTAATATCTGCATTTGAAAATCTTCAACGTTTACGGGAAGGAAACTGCAAGAAATTGGTACTGACACAGACCAGACACGTTTATAGACATTGCATCTGTAACAATTTCATGAGACTTATTTATACACGCACACAGAACAATCAAAGATCGTCGCCCAGACATCTTAATCAAAGACCCAACAAACAGAATATGTTTTCTTATTGACATGCCAGTTGCTGCAGACTGTAATATATCTTTGAAGATCTTCAAAATGTATCAAAATACAAAGACATTGATGTGGAAACCTAAAAGATGAGGCACATAACGACATCAATAATCCTTGTTGGGGTTGTAGCCATTGGTTTGTTTAGAAAAATATTCAGTGGAAAATGTCAGTATACTATTTACTGTCCTTAACTCTCAGGTTGGGACACTGAAATAAATGCGTATACAACAGAAATGAAATGAAATGAAATAATAATAATAATAATAATAATAATAACAATAATAATAATAATAATAAAAACGACAACAAGAATAACAACACTATCCATTCCCGGTTACGGAGGTAGGACAGGCAATAATTTTGTGGGATTATACTCTACACAAAGACAGCACAATCAAAGCTAGCCGCCCATATATTGTTATTAGAAACAAAGAAACAAATACCTCCTTATTGGAATGCTTGTCCCTGTAGACAGCAATGCATCTTTGAAGATCTTCAAAAACTATCAAAATGCAAGGACCTTGAAATCGAAATTACAAAAATGTGTCACATGGGAACATCAACATTTCCTGCTGTAGTTGGAGCCCTCGGATTGGTTGCAAAAGTTTCCAGTAGATTAATCGAAGAGATTTCCGGAAGTCCATGTCTTAAAGAAATACAAAGAAATGTTCTCACGAGTACAGCCCGGGCTGGAAATTTTAAACACTAGACTAGACGCTGGTGAAATTTAACTAATGGCTGTGTTCAACACTGAAAAGTCAACATTGCATGATATAAAATCTTCCAAAGAAACTATTATAACGTGTTCACAATGTCAGAAAGAACAAGGAAATTATAAAAAAAAATGCATGACTATGAGGAAACCTGGACTGCAATTGAAAAAGCTATAGAAAAGTTTGTCCGTTTGATGATAAGAAAGCCAGCATTCAGCTCGGACGATTTCAATAACATACGGAGAGTTAAAAAGTGTCTTTCGTTTAAAGAAATTCAAGAACAAACGCAAAGTAAAATGAGGAAAAAGTTGAGAATGACATTAGAAGAGAAAGAATCATCATGCAACAGTGATTAAAAATCATTGTTACCTTATTTCTTTTGCATATGTGACATACTTTCTTTAATGAATTTTCATTAACATTACATAATTCACATCTTTTTCGTTAAAATCAATTTCACTCACCATTAGCGAATTTTCTTTACTATAAAACATTGAAAATAAATGTTAAACCTTATTTAAGCTCTTTTATTTTAATCTAAAGATAACCCCTCAAATCCGGACTTTGTAACCAATTCTTCATATCCAGAAGTTGTCAGGGATTCTTCTGTATCTACTTTTGAAACATTCTATCAAATGGCTTTTCCATACTTGAGGTTGATGATATCGTGGATGATATTGTGAATGTACCAGCTAAGCTATTGATCTGCTATCGTCTGGGAGAATCCTTTTAAATTCCATCACCATGACTGATGCTAACCACCCTTCTCGGACTGACATTTTCGGCTGACATGAAGTGAAACTCTATATTGAATCCATTGCTTAGCCTTCAGTTCGGAGAGTTGGGTCACTGTGCCGTACGAGACAATATATATCGCCAGAATCTATCTTGAATATGTATAAGTCTACTATTCGTCGTTCCTTTGACTAATAATGCCATATCTGGTCCGTAGTTCTTGCTCTATATGTAGACATTCTTGATAAAATCCAAAGAAGAATATACAAAGTTGTTGGTCCTGACCTCCTATCTCATCTTCAGTCTGTTTTCATCGCTGTAATATTGCTTACTTGTTCTTTATTTATAACTATTTTCGTGGTAACTGGTCTGCTAAACTTTCCTGTATGGTACCTAGACTGTATTAATTTAAACGCAGTAATATATTGGCGACAAGGATTCATCATTTTATAGTTTAAAATTCTAGATGTACCCGTATGTTTTATATTATCAGTTTCTTCTATCGCACTTCCCGTTTGGGAAACTCCCTTCCGGTTTATTTATTTACTGTCAACATCAAAAATTTAAATACAATGCCAATCTTCAATCTTTTAAATTATTGTTCATTTATTGTACTCTCTCTATAATAATATATGTTTTCATATTCTCTAACATTTAGTAACTCTTAGTGGCTTTATTGTCTGGCTTTTTCTTTTCATTTTAACCAACTTCGCCAACTTTTCTGCAGTTGAACGCGTTGTTGAAGCAGGTGTTAATGGGATGAGACCAATTCCAGGTTTTTTGAATTAGGGAAAGAAGCACCCCAAAAGCTAAACACAGTATTGAAAAACGGAAAAAAATTGTTAGTAAAAAAAATTGTTGATATAGAAAAGAAAAAAATCTATATGAAGCAGAAATGGGTATGTTTTTTATATTTTTTATAGGAGACTGAAAGTAATCAACAAGGACATCTTAAATAAAAAGGCAACTGAAACAACATTTATACTCGGAATAAAGAGATTGACATTCTTTGAACACATAATGAGAAGTGAAGGCTTGAAAATTTCAACCCTCACGGGACATATTGTCGGCAACAGAGATAGGGGAAGGTAGCGAGTCTAGGCTGGCTGGAAACTTGGGCGAATATACCAAAGAGATAAAAACTGATAAATGTCACATGAGATAGCAAGATGTGGATAGCCATGATTCAGCAGATAAAAGAATAGGCAATTTATCTGTACACTTAAATCTAGTATCTACAGTGTCCATCGAAGAACTTTTGAAAAAGAATTTGGGACCTATGTATTCAAACTGAAAATTATGTTATTGTTGTTTTTAATCAGGAACAGCACCTAGTGCACATATACTCTCTCTCTCTCTCTCTCTCTCTTTCTACATACACACGCACATATATATATATATATATATATATATGTGTGTGTGTGTGTGTGTGTGTGTGTATTATGAAATGGAAGTCCGACAATTATTTTTAAATATGTTCTGTTTATAAATTATTTTTATAGATACAAATATCCAAATTAATGCTCCGATTATAAAAAAATTCCGTATCAACTTGTCAGCCTTATAATCTGAGAAATTTCATAGAAAAGAAGTGACCTCAGACAGGAATCGAACCTGTACCCGACACGGAATCTTCATTAAGTCTGACGTGGTATAATATTTAGCTACAGAGGAAACGTCTGGTTAATAAAATCCAGTTACTGTTTTTAAAATTTCTCGTATTTCAGGCCGGTAAATGCAATTAATATTGTTTATTATTAACAGAGCATTTGTTTTAATACTTGTTTTGATGAAATCAGTTTCAAGTAACTCATGTTAACATCATATAAACGGTTAAACTATATATAGAGGGTAGCTGTGACTGTTTGCATGTATAAGTCGATGGCTTTGACATAAACTTTGATGACTAGTTGAAGATAAATTGGTAAATGCATACGCAGACATATATATATAATATATATATATATATATATATATATATATATATATATATATATAAATATATATATATATATATATATAAATATATATATATATATATATATATATATATATATATATATATATATATATATATATGCACATACGTAGAATTCCATATCAGTATATAACTGTGCGTGGATGTCTGATGACGGATGTAGTACGTTAAGCTGAGTGATATCAAAAAATGAACACGCGCAAATAAATTTACATGAATATAATGTACATGTGTCACATAGGTGTATGCATGTATAATTATATTCAGTATGTGTGTGGTTGTGTATACGATAGAGTGCGTATGTGATTCGGTGTTTTATGTCTAAGAGAATGATGTCTTTATAGAGGAAGATATATTGTAAGATATATATATATATATATATATATATATATATATATGTGTGTGTGTGTGTGTGTGTTTGTGTGTGTGTGCGTGTGTCAATATCGACTGGGTATGTGGGCAGTTATATTGTTATAATCAGAGCAATATAAGAAATACATCGTTATGGTTACAAATGACAACAAATTCTGTATTAATTCGCGAAAGCCAGGGTTACACCTAAAGAATAATACCCCCCAAAATAGCAAATATTACATACATCGTATAAGAATCCACAAAGACAACGCCTTATTCTTCAGAAATATATTTTTGTTCCGAATATAGTCAGACTGGAATATAAACATAGATATACATTATTACTCTCTCTCTCTTTCTTTCTCTCTCTTTCTTTCTCTCTCTCTTCCTCTGTCTCTCTCTCTCTCTTTCTCTCTCTCTCTTTATATATATATATATATATATATATATATATACATATATTAGGGTGGACGGGTGAGTGGTTGTGTGTGTGTGTAAAGAAAATTTACTGATTTTTTATTGAGCTTTTATAGTACTCTTTAAAGGGAGTGTAAAAATTGACCGTAGTGTCGCTTGTCCCACGCGCTTTCGGACATTTTTTGGAGGGGTGTGTTGATAAATGTTGCTGATTTCTTTTCACGTTTGACTTCTAAGCTATTAAACGGCGTAAAGTGGATACAATTTCTTGGAACCTATCCCTCGCCTGGAAAGGAACGGCAGGTGTCACCGGACCGTTAGCCAGCGACTCCTCGGAAAACGAACGAAAAACAACTCTCGTCTTTGGACGTTGAACTACTGTGGCCAGTTAACAAATGTAAAACGGGTGATAAATACACTAAAATCAAAATGTTAGCTGTATGTGTATCTAGGTGGCCAAACACCGGAGATTTTATCAGTGATAATCACAGGATTATATATCGAGGCGGAGAGAAAAGCGATAAAGGAGTAGGATTTATACTAGATCAAGAATTCAAGAAATGCTTTCTGAAATACTACCAATTATCCGAAAGAATTCTGGTTGTCAAGCTGAAAGGAGCGTACCTATCATAAAAGTGTATGCACCGACAGCACAAATTAAGAAAGAAGAAATCAAATCTTTCTATTCCATGGTAGACAACGCCAAGGCTCATTACGAATCACAGAAAGTCATAATTATCATGGTTGATATGAACCCCAAAAGTGGCAGGAGGGGAGATAGCAAATTCTGGCGAGGAACCTGCAGAGAATGTGGAGAAAAATGCGTCCAATTGTGCACAGCCAATGAACAGGTAATAGCCAAAACATGGTTCCATGAACATCCGAGACGATTATGGAAGCCAGAAACGAGAAACTAAAACCCAAATTGACTACATAACTATCAACAAATGATTCAGGAATGCAAAGCTTTACTGCAAAACCTACCCAAGAGCCGACAGCGGAAGCGACCATTGCCCTATTATGTGTAAACTGAAAGTGAAACTACGGATGGTGAAGAAGCTTAACGCATCATTCAAATTACAATACAACAAACTACTGAGCAACACAAACCTAAAGGTAAAATATATGGACATTGCGAACAGATATGATGGATGAAAAGAGAAATTTTAGTGCATCATATAAAGATATCCCAAATGTGAATGAACGAAGACAAAAAATAGGAATTTATCAGTGATGAGATTCCCGACCTAATATAAAGAAGACAGAAAACACTGTCATGATACGGAGCAGAATTCAGAAAACTAAACAACGTAGTAAGGACCAAATGCAAATATCATAATTATCATGAAAGACATGAACACCAAAGTAGGCAAGGAAAATTCAGGAGAGATGGCTGGCAAATTTGGACTAGGATTCCGCAACGAACGTGGGAAACATGGGCCCAAATTTGCACGGCCAATGACCATGGATCCAAGAACATTCGAAACGGACGTGAAGAGGCCCAAAAGAAAAAAAAAACAATATAAAACTGACTACAGAACTATCAACAAGAGATTCAATGATTCACTGCAAAACCTACCCAAATGCCGACTGTGGAGTTGACCATCATATGTAAACTAAATGTGAAACTGCGGAAACTGAAGAAGATTAACGCAGGACCGAAATTGCAATACAATAAATCCTGAGTTATCTGACATGAAGAATAAATATATGAACAGTGTGAAGAGTGTATGCGAGAGATAAAATGGAAATGGAAGTTTGAAATGGAACACACTAAAAGAAGATTTAGTGACATCAGCAAACGATATCATCCCAAAGGAAAATGGCCGAAGAAGAAAAAAAACGAATGGATCACTGATTCTCGACATAATGTAGCGGGGAGAGAAAAAAAAAACTCTGCCAAGATACGGAACGGAATACAGAAAACTACGCAACTAAATAAGGACCAAATGCAGGAAGGCTAAAGAAGAGTGGCTAAACAAAAAATGTGCAGAAATAGAGAGATTGGGTACCACAAAGGAGATATGCATAACGAAATAATGGAACTAACAGGGCAGAAGGCATACTCGTCACCAGGTTGCCTAAAATCCAAGGATGGAACGAGCATATTAGAAAAGGGAAAAATTCTTCAGTCCTGGGATGAACATATTGGAGAACTCTTCTACGAAGAAAAAGAAAAATTGGAAATACACAAAACTACCGATGTGCCTGAAATTCTAAAATCCGAAGTAGAAGCAGCACTGGACATATTGAACATGTAGATGGTAGCTGGACCAGACGGAATTGTAACCGAGAGACTGACATCCTTAGATTATTTAGTCATATACAGGATTACACAAATAATAAATGAAATCTACAACAGTGCGCATATAACTGAAGATACCAGCAGATCAATTTTCATAGCACTTCCTAAGAAATCAGGCGCAAACAAATGTGAACTCCACCGAACAATCAGACTAATAAGACACAAAACAAAACTAATCACCTGTAATCTGATGAATAGGGCGCACAGTAGAATCATGCCAGAGATAGGATAAGAACAGTACGGGTTCGTTAAAAACACCATAACAAGGAACGCGATATTAAAGCTCAGAATGTCATCAGAAAGAGCAATACAAATTCAGAAGGATGTGTACCTGTGTTTTATAGACTACGCAGAAGGGTTCGACAATGTACGTCTCAAAGATCTGTTAGAACTGGTCAGCAACCTTGACATAATTGGGAAAGACATTAGAATAATCAAAAATTTCTACGGGCAACAAACCGCTTGCATAAAGATAAAAATGAGTCAAAAATAGAAAGAGGCGTAAGGCAAGGATGTGTCTTCTCACCGGATTTATTCAACCTATACAGCGAGGAAATACTGAAAGAACTAGAAATCCTACATGGATTCATCATTGGCGGCCACAATGTTAACAACATAAGATACGCAGATGACACAGTGCTGATAACAGACACGGAAATGAAAACTATAAAAGGTAACGGGACTAAGCATAAACTAGAAGAAGACAAAATGCATGTTTATCAGTAAAACAATGAGCCCAAAATGCGATTTACAGGTCGGGATCACTAAAGTCAATCAGGTGCTGAAATTTAAATATCTGGGATGTTTTCTGACAGAGGTCGATAATTGCGACGCTGAGATCCGAAGAGGTATCGTGATATCCAAAGACACATTCCAAAAGCTAGTTACAGTATTACGAGACAAAAGGATTTCGTTGGTAAAAAAAAAGAAAATAGTACTGAACTGCTACGTGATATCTGTCCTCCTTTACGGCAACACGTGACATAATTAGGGGCCTTAAGCAAGTGGATAGCAGAACAGGTTCTGGGAGATATAGCAAAAAGTCAAAAATTATTGAGAGCTACAAGTGATAGGAGGAAGTGGAGAGCCATGATCGCCTACGTTCTGAATTGACACGACATAAAATTATATATATATATATATATATATATATATATATATATATATATATATACTTTACGCACACACAGGACTCTCCCAGATATAAATAGAAGCAGGTATTGAGGAAATTTCCAGCACTAAGCTATGACAGTTGGACCGAACATTCTTGCTGTAACACTCTCGTTTTTACATGTTTGTATTACTGTTTCTGTTAATATATTTGTTTAACACAATTCTTCTATTGTGTCTTTATTTCTAAATGTCTAAAAATGTTAGAGTTAACATTTAAATGTAAAACAACATTCCTGGTCGTGTACTCAATTCCAGAAAATCCCTGTTGACAACACAACTATACTTAAACATGAAAACAATAAACAAAAATTAAAAATTCTTAAAGCTTTTATGTATAATAAAACAGTTGAAACCTAACCTGAACAAAATAAACTATGAAATCTCCACTAATATCTTTAAATGCCAAAAATTTATAACAGAAGCCATTGGTTTATACCAACGGCTCCCCATACTTAATACTTCTCGTTTTTCACTCCCGCGTGTTCATATGTGACGTCACGAGCTACGACGCGATTTTCGCTTCCGCGTCTCGTATATACGAGTTTGTCGTTACTTTGAAATTTTTCATACAGCGAGGGCGGTCTACCATTGTTGTTTCCTTCGTTGTTGTTTGATTTAATGAAATTGTCATCTTTGATAACGACTTATGCAAGCCGAAAGCTTAGATTGGATTTAAACATGGATCAATATGGTGTTTTCTTTTCGTCTTTCAAGGATAATGTGATTAAGCTTATCGGACAATATGAAAGGAACTTACTTAAAATAAATAGACAAAACTTGTCTATATTATTTAATGAAGCATGCATTCATGATAAATTGCTGCCTAAATATATATATATATATATATATATATATATATATATATATATATATATATATATATATTATTATCATTATTATTATTATTGCTGAAACGATAATTTAATAGATCCCCATATTGGAAGAGACCCGGCATTTATTTATTAAACAGTATATTTATCTATTTTCATCTATCCGTCTGAATATGGGAGAAATCTTTTGAAAAAATTCTATATATTCTATATTCTATTTTATACAATAGGTAAAACCATAGAAAATCGATAGTATTTTTCACTGCCACTCTTGAAAATAATAATGACAGATCTTTACGCCAGATATACCTAAATGCACTAAGGAACATTACAAGAATAAGGAAATTCTCATTACCACCTCGGACAAGAGAGGTGCGATTTTTTTTATAAATAAGAACACATACAACGATAAAATTAATTTAAGACTCAACGATGCCGACACATATGAAGAAAAATAAATGATGAGAAAATAATTCATGAAACACAAAAAATGATAAGGCGTTTAGGAAAATAATTAAATATAAAAATAAATAGACTAATAAAATATAAGCCTAGAATGATATAAATCAGGCATCCCAATGAACACCATTATTCCAAGTATTGGAATCGCTCGAGACAAAATGACAAAAGCCATAAAAAAATTTTAACCCCCTTCTTGAAACAACCAGTCTATCACATATAAAAGAATGTCAGTTTGAAAACTAAGGGGAAAGCATATGGCTGACAAACTCAGAGACTCTCTCGACATAAAAATTTCTCGGACATTAAGGCCGGTAAATATCGTCAATACTGTTTATTGTAAATAGACCATTTACTTAAATATTTGTATCTATAAAAAGAACGTATAAGCATAAAAAATGTCTTAAAATAATTGTCGGACTTTGTCCATTTCATTATATATATATATATATATATATATATATATATATATATATATATATATATATGTATATGTATGTATGTATGTATGTATGTTTGTATGTATGTATACAGCGAAACAGTACTGTCTGCTAATGACATAATTTAGCTCTTGAAAATATATTTTCAATTGAGCACTGTTGAATGACAAGCTAATTTTAAAACCAACGGTCAACTGCATAAATGCAAAGCTCTTCAGTAAAATGAATGGAGCACTTTGACTGCTTGGCATTAGTTTACGTTTGTAAAAACAATATACTAGATTTGGTTGATTCGTTCTGTCGGGTGAAGATAGCTCAGTTTTAAAAGCTCTGACTGACATCAAATCGGTTGAGTTTCGACCTGGGCTTGAGGCATTCGGTTGTGTAGTCGCACTGAGGAGGTGTGATACAGTAAATCCGTACTGTCTGCGAATGGCATAATATATATATATATATATATATATATTTATTTGTTTTTAATCCATCTCCTCCAAATGTTGTCTCATCTGTAAACAAGACTGAAAAGACAAACTTCGAATTAGCATTTTGTCCAATAAATCATCACCAATGATTCTCCCCTGGCCAGTGGCATAGACGTTGCAAATCATACTGATACAGTAATTGATCTTGAATTACCCTCCATGTGGTGAAATGTAGGACATACCAGGGCCATTTGACGTGTCCTGATACCAGGATTCTCCCTGACGGACTGTAGAATGTATTATTAGTGGTCAGGCGTACGAGCTGATTTCGGACTTACTAGATCTATAGCAACGTGACAATGAACTGCAGCAATGGTTGGATTACTCGCCTGCCTTCAGTCTGGTAACTTAATCTGATACATTACCATTCGCCCGGATATCCTATCACTCTCAAACGCAACATTTATCAGTTAACTCACTGGTACACGCTTTAACTGCTGAAGACAGACTAGCCACAAATACACACGACTGACAAATGCAACCTAGTCTACATATCAACACCGTGCAAGCTACCTGAATCTTGATTTAAATTTAATAACTCAAAAACGTAGGTTTTGTCCTGGTTTTGGTGTGAGGTTCCTGCCACCAACATTTGTAAAATTATTTTTGATGCAACCTATCTATATATAGATATAATTATAATGTATTGCACATATTGTTCTGATGTTGATAAAACAGTGTTCAATGCAATAAAACACAGCTATTAAGTATGTATTAATAAATATACATATTATCCCTCACCAATTGCACGACTCAGTTTCATGCACAACGCAATCACCAGGTCAGGTCTTTGTGCATAGACCAGCCGTTATGTAAATTAAATTTTAAAAAATATATCTGATTATCGTAAATTTGGCGTAAACATATATTATAATGGACTTACAGGTTTAAGTTTTAAAATTATATTTACCATTTAAAATAAAAGGGATTTGTATATATATATATAAGTGTAAGAAAAAAGAAACTAAAGGATTTTTTAGAGATATAAATATTATTTTTTTATTATTAAATGGAGATTACTTGTCTTTTTATTTTACACACACACACACACACGTGTGTGTGTATGTGTGTGTGTGCGTATATATAAAAATAAAAGGATAATATGTCTCAAAAATAAACCGTAATTTATATTCAAATGTTATCTGGATCAACATATTTAAGCACATATTTATTTTTATGCCTACATGTAACCAAAAATTCACTTCTCTTGTTTAATAAGCTAGAATTATTGTAAGTGTTTTCAACCAGATATAAATTATATCATTTATTTCCTTTCCCTTTATAAGAGTTAGCTCTTGTTATAATATCCCAGTTGATTGATGGCGAGATGATATCATCCTTTAATTGTCAGATATATTTGGAGAGAGCAGAGTTATTTTTATTTTTTATATCAGGTCATTCGATGGTGGTAAAAAATGAAATTTCAAAGGATTTTTAGTAGAACTGAAACAAAATTTAGTATCGTTACTGGAATGTATGCTCGCTCGGTGTACAATATTATCAGTCGCACAATGACCGTTAATGTGCATTTATATTTAGAAATATTTACATTGTCTTCGTTGGAAATATATTTGTTTAATATAAGGTTGTCATGCTAGGATAGGGACTTATCATCGGAATTAAACCAGCTATAATTTCCTGTATCATTGTTTTGTTTTAAATTTTATTATTGTTTTGTTTTTAGGGTTAGTAAATGGTTAAAATTCTTAAAGATTAATGGTTAAAATGCTTATAGATTTTCGGAAAATTCTTTTGACATTACGATCAAAAGGTGCATTGAACCATATAATTTTACGCTTATAGTGTTACTGTTTATTTTTACTTTCTTTGTTTTTTTGTTCTAAATACTGTAAATTGACTTTCTGATTGCTTAGTTCTAAATCATTTATATATTTATTTTATTATCAACACATTTTTCTTTATTGCTGGAGTTGATAGATAATCTAACTTGGACATATTTATGTAAATTATGTAGAATTATTTTGGTGGTGGCTTGATTCTTTACTGATGTATCTACGTTTATATATGTTTTGGTATATTGTCTCTAATTATTATTCAAGGCGCTAAGGTCACATCGAGAAAGTTGATGACTTTAACATTGATGGTAGTGGTAATATTTAACTCGTGATTTAAAAATATTATCAGTGCCTTTCTCAATCACTCTATATTAGGTAAGCTTCTTTTACAAAAAAGAATTACACCGTCATCTCTATAGAGTCTGGTGACTTTAATGTCGAAAGAAAATCTAAGTTTCCACAAAAATATTATTCCAACTCATTCTCATGCCTCTGCTGAATTAAATGCTCCGATTGCAATATTAAATCCTCGGTTACTTCTTTTGGTGCACAGGTGATCGATATGAAATAGTATAGTCTTTTGTGTCTGCTTTGATATTTATTTTGCGATCGCTAGAATGAAAGGATTTTTTCTAGGTCTACAGCAGCTATTAGCAAATTCTAGGTGATGGACAGGTAAAAGTCAGAAATATCGAATTGGATAGATGTATATTCATTCTTCCTTTTTATATTAGTAAACCATACTATCGCTTAGGCTTTCTTATGCAACTGCTTAATTTTTAGAGACTTTTTGGTGTATTTTTATGCTCTTTCAAGGATGTTTTTGTTGTTTTTACCGATATTATTAATAGTCCGATTGAGTAATCTGTATTGAGGTTTGTTTAGAAACATTTCCTTGGGGTATTTAACTGTGATGAATGGTTGTAGTTTGTGGAATTTATGTATCCTCACCATCAATATTTAGGTCAATAGTCATTTTTTGGTTTCATTATTGATGTTATTTTCCTAGGTGTTAGATGCCTTTTTAGAAAACTTATAAACTTACATGTTAAAAACTTTATGGTAAATATCCGCATGGAATTTTGTCTGTCTTACCTGATTTGATAACAATTTTGTCGGATTTTTGAGCATAGAAACGTATTTTATCATTTTGTTTTCACTGTAGTTCGTTGGTAGTTTTAGCGAATTTAATTTTGTCAATTACCGAGAATAGATCTATTTCGGAATCCAATGATTATCACATGGTGCTGTTTTTGGCGACTTAGATCCATAAACCTTAGAATCTTTTTATTTGTTATACTCTTTATTGGGTTTAGTGAAGAAAATCCCCCTCTCATACTTTTATTCGGATGTTCTCCATCTTGTGTAAAAGTGTCACCTTATATGATACTTTAACAGGAATCAGGATGTTTTTAGTGGAGTAGTCCAACTTAATTGTTTCCATGTCCCGGTAACGGTTACAATACAAAGAATAAATACTTTATTAAACCTATATCTGCGCACAACTAACACAAGCAAAATATAAATAAAATTATAATATATTGCACATATAATGCTGGTGGTAATAAAACAGTACTCGATGTAATGCAACAAAGATATTAAACATATGTTAATAAATATATTAATAAATATAAATTAATATAAATTACGGTTCATTTCTTTTCTTGTTTTTTTTTGGGGGGTGGGGTTGTTGTTTTTATATATATATACATCAAGTAATCTTTTTTTAATAATAAAAAATTAATATTCACAACACTAATTTTTTCTTTGACATATATATATATATATATATATATATATATATATATATATATATATATATATATATATATATATGTGTGTGTGTAGAAATCCCGTTTATTTTAAATGCTAAATATAATTTTTAAAACTTTTAAAATTAAAAAAAATCTGTAATCTATTTTATCTAAGCCAACATTACGATAAACATATATACATTTTAAAAATTAAATTACGTAACCATCTGTCTATACCCAGCACCTGAAGATTGCGTTGTGCATGCAAATCCGTGACGTGTTATTGGTGAGGGATTATATATATATATATATATATATATATATATATATATATATATATATATATATATATATATATAACAATAGATAGATAGATAGATAGATAGATAGATAGATAGATAGCGGAGACCTTAGATATCCATAGGTGATAATTTATTTCACAAGAACCGAGTCACATCTGTTCAGACTAAAATTACATTGTTGCAAAGTTTTTGATCTGAAGTAATGGACGTTTAATCCCGACATTTTGTAAGGACTCCGCTTTCATTATTATGTTTGCTCTGTTCTCACATTGAGCTCTCATTGGGTTCATATACTTTTCGGAATTATCTCTAATAATTATCAATATCATATATATATATATATATATATATATATATATATAAGATTAATACAAATATGACAATTAGATGATTAATGCTATACATGTGAAAATAATGAAGATCTTATGTTGACAAGTTATTTCAAAGTAATTATAATATTCGCCTATTTACACAAACATAAGGAAGGCAATAGGAAACTGAATGCATTATGCATTCATATAAAGGTTATATATATATATATATATATATATATATATATATATATATATATATATATATATATATATATATATATATATATATATATATATATATATATATATATATATATGATGAACTCTCTCGACGTATGAGTGTCTTTCAGTTCAGTTTTTATGTTGTTGTTTCGTATGAGACAACAATCCTGCAAACATATATATATATATATATATATATATATATATATATATATATATATATATATATATATATATATATATATTATAATGAATCATTCATACAAAAAGTAGATTAGTTACGTTAATGATATAAAATGGCGAATTCCTTAGCTAACAAAATTTTAAATTTGAATTAACCTACAAATTACTCAAAGGGGATTTCGCCATTTTATATCATTAACTTTACTAATCTACTTTTTTTTATGAATGATTCATTGTAATATAAATTGAACTTCATCACATATTTGATATATATATGTTAAATGTATTTGCATATATTATGATAAATTCAGCTGCACATTTAGATAGAGATATTAGTACAAACATTTATATATATATATATATATATATATATATATATATATATATATATGTGTGTGTGTGTGTGTGTGCGCCTCTCTGTATAAGTGTGTATTTAAGCACTCTCTATATTCGCCTTGCTAGTAAATCTTTAGTTTTTCTTCCTATTTATTCATTTCTTCTCACCACGGTTTTTCTTTGCATAAACTCTTCTCTATCCGCACAATGCTTCTTAATTCCTTTCAGATTTTTCTTACGTCCACACAAAATAAATCCACCTCATCCAAAATATAAAGGGATTTTTTTTCTTTTTTCACTTCTATATTTTCATCTGGGAAAAAAAAAAACATTTGACATAAATATCCTTTATTCCCCCAGAAAAGAAAAACTTAAATATTCTTGTAAAAAAAAAACACGAGTGTATTGTGTTTAGCAGAAGATTCTTTTCCACGTTTGGCTGATAACAGACACCCGTTGCAGTTAAAAGTGACGTTTTCAGTTTCCTCTATCAAATACGTTGTATATTAATCAGCCCTTGCCGACACTCTGAGCAATGATCTAAACATAAATCCCCCAGATTTCACGAGTAAATTCCTGTCCTTCGATGTTGTAACATTTCCCACCTTGACTTTTACAATTAATAAAATAAAAATAAAACTTTTATAAGCTAAAATACTATAGAAATGTTTTCATTCTCGAATAAGGTGATGGCATTGTGGCTATGTTCAAAAATAATATTATTAAGCGCTTTAATCTGTCCCTCCTTAATAATATTAATTACGAACACGGCCACAATATTCTGAGTATGTTCGGGAATTCAATATTTATACTGCCCCCCGCCAAAATAAAATCTACATATTAGGTCAAGTAAAACTATCCTTGATATTGGCTTAAAGATTAACAGAATGCGCACGGATCCTAAGATCATTTAAACTTGTCTTAATCACGCTATTTCCCAAAAAAAGTACGCAAGAAAATATCATAAAAAGCATAATAATAGTACTTTGTCTTCAATGAAACATGTATAAAAAGATAGATTGCTTGCGAAATACACAATTCTATCAAGACAATCTATTGTCAGCATTATCCGTAAACATTTCATGATTATCCTTTTTGAAACTTTGTGATAAATAATAATTAAAATATCAATGATTGAACAGCCTGGTTTCGGGTTTTAGGAATATATGATACCCTTGGAAATCCCCGATTGCAAACTTAAATATTTGAGCTTTGCATCTTTATTGTCTATGCAGCAGATATTAAACATATCTAAGTGTTATCGTCTTCTTGATCTCACCTTTCATTCATTCATTCTTTCTTTCTTTCTAAATGTTTTACGACTTTCTTTCTTTCTTAGTATACTTTCCTTTTCTTATTGTTATAGGGTCCACCCCTTTTTCATACAAGTGGACACGACCAGTGTGTACTTGTACTGCTGCCGGTGAATACCCAAAAGGTGACAGTGAACAGTGAGAGTGATACAGTGATAGTGAGAGTGTGAGGTAACCGCTTTGTAGGAGTCACAGTTGCGAGCACGTAAACTCAGAAGGAAGTCATACTTCGATACTGAATTTCCCAGACTGTATATATATTATTATTGCTACTAACCGCATTTCTGGATCTACTAACCGTATTACCAATTGTATTATTACGTCAATACATTTATTTGCTATATTTCATTCCTGCGTTTGTCATTCATTTGAGACCGGATTTCATCCCGGAATCCACAACACTTATTAAAACCAACAATATATTTTTCCTTCCATCTTTCATACCAATCAAAACCGAATGGTCTATTATTTATCTAAGTTAATAACAAGAGGTAACGCAAATGCTAACTAACTTGCTAACACGTACAAGTACAAGCGATTTTATAATATGATACTATTTAAATCACATACTATTGTTGTAGCAACGTGTTTCTTCATTTAGTTATAAATAACCGTTTGCTGGTGTCTTCATAAACTCTTTCTTAAATGTAGTTCGATTTGCCTATATAGTCTCATTCTGGTATTTATTTTCGGAATTCATATTAGATGTTAATTCCATGATTATTTTCCACAAATTTTTTCTCCAAATTACAAGATCATTCCATAATTTTTACTCAAAATTGGGTAATTCTATAATATATTTCTCTATATGGTATGGAAAATTATAGTATTAATTTAAAAAATTTAATCTAGAGTGCATACGGTATATTTTTATAAAGTCTGAAACTTCAGCTATTAAATGTTTTGCATCGAATGTATTATTAGCTTATTTACTGCTAAAAAAACGTGAGTTAAGTTTGTTAATTCCACAGTTTTTGCCAGGCCTTGTAGCTAAATATCAATATGTCTCAACAAATTCACGGGGAAGACGGGTATTGCTATCTACATGTATTCATAATTTTTTGAACAGAGAGAGCTTGATACGTTTCCCAACTTATCGAGAATATTAAACTTATCTACCGAGCGAGTGTTATCTATAAGGTAACCAAAGAAGCCCTTGTTTTTTTACGTCGTGTGGGAAGCAGTGATTACTGATAGGCTAATGACTGCGTCGTCAAGTGCCGGGAAAGTGGTTCAGTTGGATGAGACAAATGCAGCAGCGTTGCACGCACACACACACACACACACACATACACACACACACACATTATTTCTGGCTTCAGCAGCGATGAGGAAATATGGTGATATTTTGGTTTATAACTAAGCTGGGGGTGATACGCATAAAGCCGCCGAATGCACCTAGACATTAGAGAAAATGCAGTGAATGAACGCACCGCCAGAAATTGTTTCCAGGATCCAGGTCGGGAGATCTGTCACTTTGACATGAACCCCGCAGTGGCTGGACACAAATACTGAATAATGGGACTTTGCAGGGAGTAATAGACTATGACACACTTACAGCTGTGCTGAATGGTTTCCGGTTTTTCATGCAATGGTCAGATTTAACCTGCACCACATGTGGAAGGCATACAAGTTGAGTAAGTGGGTAAACCACACACTTTCGGAAGCCAACATGCAACAACGAGTGACAGTCTGCTACTTGTAGATTTCTTGGCACCGCCACGTCTCATATATTTGATCGAGTGCTCACCAGTGGCGAAAAGTGTGTCATTTGTGAAATTCCCAACAGTGTCAGACACTGGTTGTCACCAAGGTCTCACGCTACAAGACCACCACGCATTATTATGATCTATATCTGGTAAACTAATCAAGTGGCACATTATGAGCTGCTACTATCCATTACTGTTGACATGTACTCATAGCAGTTGGAACGCGTGCAACAAGAACTGAAGCAGAAGTAGCCATCATTAGTTAATTCCAAGGTTGTACTGTCCCTCAATGACAATCCACATGCAGTGAGGAGGACTAGAGATACAATACGGCGAATTGGCAAGGAGGTACTGTGCCATCTACCCTACTCTCTGGATCTTGCAACAGATTAGCACCTCTTCTGTTCCATGGACAACCGCTTTCGGGGAAAATCTTTCGCAAATGAGGCAGACTTGCGATAAACATAAACAGACTTCCTAGCGCCCAACATACTTGGGCTTTGCGCAGCTTGAGGTACGTTGGCAAAAGGCTCTGGACGCTGACGGGGATTGATTTGAGGACTAAAGACATGTCCAATTTGCTGCCTAACTTCTATTCTAATAAATAAATTATATCAAGGACTGTTTGCTTAAATTTTAGAAATAAAACGGTGAAATTATACTAGATGGACACAATGATTTGCGTGGTGACAATTAAATGTTGTTTCTATCGTGAGAATGCAATGTTAAATTAATGTTGTCTAGAATACTCAGATTTTCAGATATCCCTTGTCGCATATGGATGTTAAACGCGATAACCCGGAAGGTTGTTACGCATAATTTCAGAATCAACGATTTAAACATAATTCAAAACCATGGATTCCAGTGAGCGGTATTTTCTTTTAGACGCCGTAATAAAAGCTAAAAAGCGGATTATTAATGCTATGAATAATCAAGAGTAGTCTCCCCTTGTTTTGTTACTCGCCTCTTTGAGCGAGTTAGTTCTGTTTACTGGGGCTATAAAAGTATTCTATACGCGAACCTTGTATTCTCAGTTTAACAAACCTTGAGGGCGGAAGTATGTGTTTCACACATCTAGCCGATTCTCCTTTACCGACTTTTTGTGCTTCCACTTCGGTATGACACTTTACTGGCGGTAGTGAGGCTCTTGTTCTCCTTCTTGGGGAGAGACAAGGCCGCCAGATTCTCTCGATCTGTTCCCTTCATCCATTTGAATGCGGTTTATGTATGCTTCGCATCGGGTTCCTGGATTGAATGTGTCGCGAACCGAATGAGGTGGGCGCCTTCTTGAAGGAAGACGTCCGTAAGAGCTTCCCATCCCTCAGAAGTATGCACTCGGCCGAGGAGGAGGCCCACCGTTTACCCAAAGTCGAGTGCTCCTTTTACCGTGAATGTCATCGTGCTCTGAAACTCCTCTTATGGGCGTCGGATGGTCTCTCCAACGGCTAGGCGTTGTCTCGTAAGGCATTATATCCGGTGTTAGTTAGTGGGGGCCTAACGATGAATTGCTTGACGAGATCGGTCTTACGAAGCAGGAGGCTCGCTCAATATGGCCTTGGGCGCCCGGGTTGAAATGTCTCAATAACAATAAGGCGTCACTCACCTGGATGGTGATGCGTGGGGCCCTCTGGGGCGCCAGAAGACTTTGCACAGCGGGCTTGGAGAAATATCCAAACTGCCGCCGATGTAGTGGGGAAGTCGAGACCATTGGTCATGCCTTCTTCCATTGCAGGGTGGTAGCGCCGTTGTGCAGGCATGTTGAAGGCTTTATGGTTCGCATGCTCTCTGGAGAGTTCTTTGTCCTTGGGGCCGCTTCTGTTGGTAGCAATGTGGCTCCGACGCTGACGAGGGCTGAACATTGTGTTCATATGCTTGCTAGGTTTTATGAGAGTCGTGATTTGGACGACACGTCAGAAGGGATTCTATGAAGGCGAGAAATTCACTTCTTCCCAACTGATCAACTTAAGCATCAGCTTAAGATTAGGATGGAAAGGCGACTCCCTACATCAGAATTCGGCAAAAGGTGGGTAAATCTTGCGCGTTTGTGTCGTGCGAAAGGGGCTGACTTGGAGCGGCATTTTGATGTCGGTTAGGCATCAGGATATTGCTTTACCTGGGTTGAACATAGGCAACCCATCCCGAAATTAGGTTAGCTTAGGTTTGTTTGTTTTTTTAAATTTTTAGTTTCCTTTTTCTATAAACTTAGTTAGGGTATGTATGGTCATCGACCCCTTTTATTTCCGTCCCTATTTTTTCTTTGTTTAATTCCCCATCTCCTCCCTTGTTAGGTGGTCAGTGATGTCAGTTCTCTGGTGGATGCGGGGCGCCTTTCTTTTCGCGTGTGACTTTTTCGTATTTGTTTTTGTGTCAGAATGAATGCGTGTCTGTGTCAGTGCTTGGGATGGAAGGATGTTTTCTATATTTTTATAGCCCCGCGTCGATTTCGTCCAGTTAACTGATATTTCTGCCACATTTAAGGCCTGTTTGGGGGTTTTATTACTAACATGATTTTGTTTAGTTACGTGGAAATATTTTAAGTCATATTGTAAGTAATCATTGGGGATTTTTTAACTTGTTTTATTCTCCACCTCCCACAGACAATATTTGTACATATGGGGGACTATTTAGGATTTTCATTGAGACAATGAGGTATTTTGGTGGATGTAGTAAGAAAGGTAAGTATGAATGTGTTTTGGGGATAGGAATATTTTTTTCGTTTCATTGGGTCAGTGGTTGTGGCTAGCTAAGTTTCAAAATTAAGACAGATGATGACCTTCCTTCCCCAATCCCCCTTTTTAGGCCTTCTGCACATTTTCTGTTTTTACAGAAATAAATATCCTCAGTTGAATAAAGCTTTCTTAAAGCCTACACCTGTGTACTTTTGTCATTATAATTAATTCATTAGTTGATGTAAATACTTAAAGCAAGACTTTAAAAAAAATTAAAATTCTTACAAAAAGTTTAGAATGAATATATGTATATTTAAATTGTTTCATTTGTCTCCAATGAATTATGTAGAGAAGCCGGTTCAGTTCTCGTTTCCTACAGAAGAATTATCAATTATGTGTCGTGTTTGTCGCAGTTAGCTCCTCCTCAGCTCCTTAACCCTTCACCAGAGATCTCTCTTCCCTGGCTATAAATACTGGCTGACCCTTCGCCTCAATCTCTTTTTTCCCTCAGGCATTGGGCCTTATACCACCTCGCCGATGTGAGCTCTCACAGATACAGCGTTTCCCAAATTCTGTGAACACCCTAAGAACAATACACGTACGTACAAACACTTACCACAATACACGCACATAATATTCCCCACACGCACTCAATGTTACTGTCCATGTGCTTGTAACTTGTACTTGTTTTTAATACATATATTTGTTTGCATATATTTATCAGTTTTGTTTGTTTTCTTTGTTTTCTTTGGACTTAATTAAAGTCCAACTTTCTTATGTAATTGGACCGGCTAGCAGGAAATTTGAACTCACGTGTATTTTACATACTCATCGCCGCCACGGTCCGCTACATGTTCTTACATTAGCAACCATATTGTAAATCTGGACAGAAGCCTCGTTTTGAATTCAAAATTATACGTCCACTAAAGTTGATTCAAATAAATCTACTTTACATTGATATATTAACAATATCATCTCTACAGACCGTTTGTAACAATTGTTGCAACAACGCTACTTCCGGTTTATAAACCATTTGAAACATAAAGATCAGATTTTGTGTGAAATTTGAAAATTTTGCCATTAACATACGATCAGTAAAAACGAGGAAATTACTCTATAGAATTCACTGTAACAAGATTTTTTTTTCTTGTTCAATTTTATTCCACCATTCGAAATTCGAACATCGCCAGGGACATTTCGTAAGTTGAAATGATGAAAAATGAAGGAAAAATTATTGATCATTTTTATGGTAATGAATTTCGACAGTTAGGAGACCCAGATATATCATCTTGCGTGCGATAATCAAGTCAGCTGGCTGCTCTGCCAGGAATGCTAATAAGTACAAGTTTAATTTTGGAAGGTCACGTGGATTTCTTTCAGACGTGAAGAGTAGAGTGCTTTCAAACAATTGTCTTAAATGAAAATGCGTGTGGCTCATCAGTCAAACCTGCGGTCGTATTTCATGTCAGCCGCATAAAAAAGAACACCAGGCTTGAATATCTATTCGGGCAGACATAGGTCTTCTATTTTATGGAGGCCTGGCAACGCATAAAATATTTTCCTATATAGATTAACAGTAAGGTTTTCTTCCTTTACGCCAATGGACCGTGTACAAAGGAGCCATCATTGGTTAATCGCAAGGGTGTACTGTTCCTCCATGATAATGCTAGTCGCCATGCAATGAAATGTTCGTGGCGATGTTCGAAATCGCTATATGGTATATATATAGAGCGAGCAGGGATATCATAAGGCGATTTGGCAGGAGGCGGGGGCAAGTACCATGTAACCTTTTCTTTAAAACATTCGATCATAGCTGATACATTTCTATGTATAGTTTTAATCGAAACCTTGATCTACGTTGTGCATTCAGTCCCTAATTTATAACAAGCACTGTTCATCTTTTAAAACATCTAATATATAATAATGCGCATTATTTGCCCTCCTAGTATTACCCTCATAATTTTTTGTTTTTATCACAATCTGTCGTTCGTTAAGCTCAGGTTATTTACAGAGAATTTCGAACTGAACCATTTATTTAATCCTTGGAGATAAATTCTTCTCTTTCCGCTCTCTCTATCTGCAAATATCTCAACGTCTCTTATTTTACAACTGCTCAATATCAGCTGCAGGCAAATGTCAGGCTCCAAGTTCTCACACCTAGGTTCGTTGGTTTTTAAATTGGGTAGATTGTGAGTTCTGTCGGTGGACCGAGTAGCACAGACTTAGATTCAGGATAAACGATGCGATCAATAAATGAAGAGTTGAAAAGAAATAGACTTGATATTACTTGACTATCATGAGATCAAGGATCTATTAAAAAATGATTTGTCCCTATGCCAAATAGATTAAATCTCTTTACAATTAAAACAATTCAGGGTCTCCATAAAGTCTCTTTACAATTGAATAAATACAGGATCTCCATAAAGTCACGTTACAATTAAGAAAAGAAGAGGTTCTCCATACAGTTTCTATTCAATTAATAAAATATGGGATCTCCATAAAGTCTCTTCACAATTAAAAAAATACAAGGTCTCCATACAGTCTCGTTACAAGTAAGAAAAATACAGGGCCTCCATAAAGTTACTTTACAATTAATAAAATACAGTATCTCCATAAAATCTCTTTACAATTAAAAAAAAAACATACAGGGTCTCCATATAGTCTCGTTACACTTAAAAAATGCAGTCTTCATAAAGTTTCTTCAGAGTTAAAAAGAATACAGAGTTTCCATATGTATGTGATATTAATTCTCATATATGACGTATAGTCCGTTTGGTTTGGGACTGTACGTCATATATGAGGATTAATTTAGCAGATAATGATGGACAATCTCGTCACAGGTTCTCCATAAAGTCTCTATTAAAACTTATAGGGCTACCAATCTAAGAGAATAAAAAAATCACAATAAAAAAACTGCAGAAGTTAATGAGAGGCCACTACAAGTTAACTTCCAAAGAAATCACTGTAATATACACATAACAAAAAAAAAAGGAACATACGTGTCACGCTTTCCCAGATTCCTAAAGACAAGTGTGTATCCTCATATATATATATATATATATATATATATATATATATATATATATATATATATAGGTACTGCGATGGGAACAAAATGGCACCAACATATGCCACCCTAACATTAGCTTACCTAGAAGAAAACATCTATGAAAAGATAGAACAAATATATGGGGCAAATATAAAAACCCAATTCACTAAATCTTGGAAAAGATACTTAGATGATTGCTTCATCTTTTGGGATGATATTAACCAATTCCATACACTACTTCAAAACTTACACCCAAAAATCAAATTCACACAAGAATATAATTTTAACGAATTACCATTTTTAGATATACTCATTAGAAATAAAAACCACATAATCACAGATATCTACCACAAACCCACAGACACCCAAAAATACATTCATTTCAAGAGCCATCACCCAAAAAGCTGCCAAAAATCCATCCCCTATTCCCTAGCACGTAGAATTTGTACAATAGTGACTGATAAACATCTCCGAAAAATCCGCTTAGAAGAACTACATAAACCTCTCAAAAAACGAAGCTACACCACAACACTAATAAACAAAGGTATTGAACTCGAGAAAGAAATTCCTCTAGACCAACTTAGAAATAAAAAGAAACGTAACGTCGAACAAACTCTAGCATATGTCTCAACATACAACAAAAACAATCCAGAAATATTCACAGAAATTACAAAAAATCTAGACCTACTTAGCAAGAATAATAAACTGAATAATATACTAAAAACAACCAAAATAATTAAAAGCAATTCCAATCTAGAAACCTAAAACACATATTAACCTCATCTAAATTTAACCAACACACAATACAGGGAGTCACAAAATGCAACAAAAAAAGATGTGGGGTCTGTGACATTATTATAGAAGGAAATTCCTACACTTTTGAAAACCCCACAAAAAAACATTCACAATAAATAAAAACTTAAACTGCAACTCCAAAAATGTAATTTATGTACTTAAATGCACAAAATGTAAGAAGTCATATATAGGCATCAGCCAACAGCTGAACAACAGGGTATCCCGACACAAAAGCAATATAAAATTGACAGACAACGGAAAACTTTTGTATCACAACACATTTTCAAATGTAACCAGGGTAAATTTAATATCATGCCGATATATCAAACAGACAATTACTCGTACCTACAAATACAGGAAAAAAACTTTATAAACAAATTTAAACCCGAACTAAATAGATCATAACCCCACACACAAAAACACACAACATGCACACAGTGTAACCAAATACAATGATCAAATCACTCACATACATGAACGCACGCTCATATACGGGAGACACGAGGATATATATATATGTATACATACATTTATATATGTATATGCGGATGTTGACAAAACAGGGGAACTACTCACGAGCACACATCCAAACCCCACACAACTTAAGAAGTACGTGTGTGTGTATGTGCGTGTGTGTGTGTGTGTGTGTGTACTGGTTCCATGTAGCTTGGGAAGTATGTGTGTGTGTATATATATATATATATATATATGTGTGTGTGTGTGTGTGTGTGTGTGTGTGTGTGTGTGTGTGTGTGTGTGTTACTGATTCCTTGTGGTAGGATGGTGTGTATGTGCGTATGTGTGTGTATGCGTGTATATGTACAAATGAGTTTACTAATTCCTTGTAGTAAGACAGTATATGTATGGAGGAGAAATATACGCACGCATATATACACGCATGCTGACAGAAACACACAAAAATGGAAAACAGATCCAAGAACACATAGGGGTCAGTAAAACATTAAAAGATAAAATGCCGATAAGTAATTCATCATTTCGCTTGGACCAACCTTAATTGTTTTATGACCCTTCGCGCAGAATTCTTCATTGCCAATTCAAGAAAGAAATTCGGATTACCAACACACAAGAGAGAATGTCTCATATCGAGAATATTTAACATTGGACATAAAGAAAAAATTAATTATTTTTAATAATATGTGGAAATCTCCGCTTTTACCTGAAGACGGCTGCGAGACCAGAAACCCGTATCGTAAAATTATATAAAACAAAGCATAATATTTTTTTCTAAATAAATCCACATTACAACCAAAAACGTTTGCGGCACCTTCTCTTCTTTTAATATACATACTTTTCTCTCGTTGGAATCACTACAAACTCTTTTTTTTTATATATATATATATATATATATATATATATATATATATATATATATATATATATATATACCCTTCTGTATGTGATATTAATCCTCATATATGACGTACAGTCCCAAAGGGAATTACCCAAAAATTCATTTCTTCTATAAAGCAGATGATGTCGGCAATGTCGTCATAAATGAAGAGAAAACTGGAGCTAACAGAAATATGACTCTACAGAAGGATACTGAGAATATTATGTATGGAGAAGCTGACCATCAAGAAAGTTCTAAATAAAATGCCAACAAAATGAACACTCATACTCAGAATCAGAAATAGCTGAAATGAGGAAGGAGGAACATTCACGGGGCTTATTGAAGACAGGAGACTTTGAGGAAGGGAGCGGCTCCCCTACTTTGTTTGTTACAGTGGTTACCGGAACGAGGTGTTGGAAGCTTGGTTAAGATAAGGGATAAGAAGTTGTGGAGAGCCGTGATCACATATGTCCTGAAGGGACGCAGTATATAGATGATTTTTTTTTTAAAATCTGTAGATACGATAATTCCCTGATTTATTTTAACCAATTCACTCCAATCAAGGCGACAATTCCATTAGGACGCAAGGGAGTTACTGGGATTGAAAGAGAATAAAAAGACTTTAGTGAGGAGAAAGGAAAATAAAAGAACAAGCACTATGTCCTCATCCTTGTCGCCATATTTATTACAACGTTTCGGCCTTTCAGTATCTGTCTATATTTCTGAGATGGGGTATTATGTACACTATTTACATTATTCGGACTATTGCCCTCATCTTTGTCGCCATATTTATTACAACGTTTCGGCCTTTCAGTATCTTTCTTTATTTCTGAGATGATGTATTATGTACACTATTTATATTATTCGGACTATTGTCTTCATCTTTGTCGTCATATTTATTATAACGTTTCTCCGCTTCAGTATCTGTCTATATTTCTGAGATGAGGTATTATGTACACTATTTACATTATTCGGACTATTGTCCTCATCTTAGTCGCCATATTTATTACAACGTTTCGGCCGTTGTACTCTCCGGCCTTCTTCAGGTGTCTGGAATGTCGAACTGCATCCTTTATTTCGCTCACTGGGGCAGACTGTTTCCTTTCTCTCATTTTCTACTGTTAATCCCCCTCTGAAAAAAATGTAAATAAAATACATAATACCTCAGCTCACAAATATAGACAGGCACAAAAGAACAAGCGTCAGGAATCAGAAGATGACGATTAGCATTGCTTTAAAATTTTTTTGAAGATTTCAGGTGACAGGAAATCACGAAACCGGAAAGAATTTTCACATGCGAGAAAAATACTATTAGAATCTTTTTTTTTAAGCATTCAACCCCAAATAAAGCGGGAAGCCGCTAGCATGCAAAGGGTTACAGAGAGTACGAGCCAGAACAAAGAGGAGGGACAGAGGAAAGGATGAAGTGACGGTTAGGGGATAGATCAGGGCATCCATTGGCGTTACATTTGATTAGTTGGAGATTATAGTTATCAGGAAAACAAGAAATGGGGAGGAAGATCAACAGATGACAAGTGCGAGACATGAAGCTATTGGAAGAGAAGAGACGGCTATATTTAACAGTTTCGACAGTGAAAGAGTGAGAGCGAGATGCCAGCTTAGTTGAACGCTTAAATTCTTGAAGTCTGGGAACCAGCGGAAGCAGCTCATCGGAGCAGTTACCGTGAAAGTATTTGTAAAAAAGATAGAGGGAGGCAACGGCACGTCTGTGAGAGAGCGGCTGCAGACGAGATGCCAGATCAGGGCCAGTTTGATTGCATATGCGTCTTTGGATTTTATGAAAGACCTTGAGACAATTAGAAGGGACTCCAGATCATATATGGCAGGAATACCCCATGCAAGGGCGAATGGTTCACTTGTAGATTTGAAGGATCGTCTCCGGTGAGAAAAATTTCCTGCCGTGGTATAGATGCCTACTTTGGAAGCTATAACATACAGTAAGTTCCAACTCGTTCATTTGCAAAACTGTGAGAATTCGTTGCCAGTCTAGGAGAACGTTTCAATTCATAAAATCGATCCACCAAAAGGGAAACCTCTTTCTAAACATTACCTCGAAAATATTTATAGAAAAGACAGAGTGTAGCTATGGTACGGTGGTGGGAATGTGACTGAAGTCGAGATGCCATGTCAGGACTAATTATATTACAAACACATATTTTTTTACACATCTGCGTTTACATGAAAACCTCAACAGACTTTAAACTTCTGTTTTGCGTGTTTTTTCTTATTATGAATCGGCTACTGTTTCAGATTATTGCTCACGAGGCAAAGAAATGTTATTAATAAAACAAAAGATGAAATAATCAACTCTAAATATACAACGTCTGCCAAAATTATTTTCCCCTTTTTTTTACAACTATGGGTCATGTAATTTCCATTAATCGTATTTCACCAATTTAGAAACTAAATCAGAAATTTTATTGTTTTTTAGAAAAAAAAAACGCATTTCGTCATTTTTTTAACATATTGCTTTATTTTAAGCGGTGAAAATATTTATAAAATAACGGTATGAATTTGGTATTTTTTTTTACTCATTATTTTATAATCGAATAGAACTGTCCTCATTTTCCTTCGTCTTGATGTGTTTGCGGATACCGTAGACGCGAAAACAAATACGTCTACCATTTGTTATGCTTCGAATATTGCTGCCACATATGGTCAAAAGCTATTGCAATATTTTTACAGATTCTTAGAATCTGCTATATTATTTGTCCTGAGCTAGCGTCAGTCATTTTCCCCCTATCCATAATGTCACTTGCCTCGACCTTTTCATGGCAGTTTTTTTTTCTGATTAACTATGCTTTATCGAACACAGATTTTATGAATCTAAACGCAGTACTAGATTGGCAGAGTATCATCGTTTTACGGTTGAATTGGGTAGATGCAACCGTAAGTTCTTTGTTAAAAGTTTCTTTACTCACACTTTCACCAAATGGAAATCTCTTACGGCTTCTTGCTTATCAGCTAACATTGATTTTGTTAAATATAAATTCAATACCAATCATTATCTTCTCTATTCTTGATTCCTCTACTTTTATTCTTCACGCTCCTTAATAAAGTTTCTTTTTTGTTCTTATTCTTTCACACTCAGTAACGCCTTGTGCCTTAGTGGCTTTATTCCCTTGCTTGTGGTGAAATCATTAACAAAAATTTCTTACTATGGCGTCTGCTACCAGATCATGAAGCAAGAAATTAAAATAAAATCTACTAACCTATATCTTGAAACTTTATTGCCAATACCTAAACTTACGACAAAAGAAAATATAAAAAACAAATAGATAAAATATATTAGCGCTAATCGATACAACAGGGAATGCATGAGTTCCTTTGTTTATCTACGATCCTTTAAATACTTAATGGCCTGTACATTACGATAGTTTTATCAATATATACGACAGTTCAAACGTTTGAGACCACTCTTTGTATTTTTTTTAAATTGGTTCAAATTGTAGTTGTCTTGTACGTTAAATAAGAGAAAATTATTATACTTGGTAAAAAAGTGTCACAGGATTCTTATTAGAATTTTTTTAAGATAAAAAGGAAAAAAATATTTTAAAATTAAAATTTGATCTCGTCAAAATATCCTCTTTTACCATTAGATGACTGTAGCACAAATTTTTGGCCTTCGTTGCAAAAATTTCTAAGAGTACAAGTTTGATAATTGATTCCATTCTTTTTTCGAGGATTCTAAGAGCTCTTTTACATTGTTTTTTTTTTTCACTCTTCTGTCATGTTCATACCATGAAATTTTGGGAGTAGCTTCCAAATTTTGAATGGGCCAGTTCATTTTTTCCTTTGTTTCTTTAAGCACTTAGTGACCTGTAAATATCGATAGTTTTATGAATATACACAGAATCTCAAACGTTTGAAACGACCCTGGGTATTTTTTTTTCTAGATTGGCCCAAAATGTAGTTGTCTTCTACTTTAAATGAGAGAAAATTATTATATATGGTAAAAAAGTGACACGTGATTATTTATTAGAAATGTTATTATGACAGAAATAAAAAAAACATTTTATGATTAAATTTTGCTCTCGTCGAAATATCCTTCTTTAGTCTTGATTTCACCGGCGCAAACTATTGGCATTCGTTGCAAAAGTTTCTCAAAATATAAGTTTAATAACTGATTACATCCTTTGTTTAATGACTCTGAGAGCCCTGTTTCATTGGTTTTTTTTTCTTTTTTTTATTTCTCTCTTCAGTCAAGTTAATACCAGGCTAATTTTGGGAATGTCATCAAATTTTTGAACTGTAGTGTATATTTTGAATCAATAAGAACTATAATATTTTTACCAAATTGGCATTAAATAGATGTTCACACGAGCTAGATTCATTTGTTCCACCAGTACAAAAGTTCACAGTCGCTTAGCGCCGTGCCACGTACAACGGATCGATTCGTACTCGTTAACGTAATAACGAGGTTTCACTCTGAGAGCTTCTTACTGAGAGCCCCGACTTTTTGTACCAGCCAACCCGGTTTTGCTTCCGCGAGCACGACAATCTGAACTTCTTTAATATAAGGGTCAACAGTTATCTTCCTTACATAGCCTCAAAATCTGTATTTCCTTCCACTTCTTCCGGTTACATAAATGCTGCATTCAATAGAACCGTAACGTTGAATAAATCTTCTAACATTTTTAAAGTGAACATTTACTATATAAGATTAAACACAACTCAAAGCAAGGCAATAAAGCCACTAAGACGCAAAGCGTAACCGATTGTGATGATATCTGAAGACAACTTATAAGCTAGAGAGAAAAATAAAAGACCAGAAATTTAAAAAATTTTGTGATCGAAGTTGATTGGAAAGTAACAGGCCGGCAAAGAGATCCACATGCAAGAAATGAAAAGAAAGTGTTAGCATAGAACTTACAGTTATATCTAGTCAACTCAACAGTAAAATACTGAGACCTCACCGCCAATCTGATACTGGGCCAATCATCATAGTCTAGTTACCAAAACGGAAATTTCATTGAAACATTTCCCATGGAAGTATTTATAGAAAGGTCACAGGGAAGCTAAGTCACGGAATGATCAAAGCGACTGAAGCCGAAAATTCAAGTCAGGATATATAAAACTGCAGATTCTTCTTTTTTATCTAATTTGGAATATCCCATAACTCAAATCAAATAAGCATATTTAGGACCGACGAAAATTAACCAAACAAATATGTAAATGTATATATATATATATATATATATATATATATATATATACCCACACACACATATATTGTTTAAAATTAGAGCTCTATAGCTATAGTTATAAAGAGTGTGGATATAGGAATCAAAACTGGATGGTAACTGTTGATTTTATGCCTTATTACTCTGTATATCGCAATGAGCCCTGATACTGACAGTAGAGACGCACACACACATACATAAATATTCTTTAATATTTAATATTTATGGTTAAATTTGGCTCATATTTACTAAAGCAAGATTGCACTCTCTCTCTCTCTCTCTCTCTCTCTCTCTATATATATATATATATATATATATATATATATATATATATATATATATATATATATATATATATATCAATTGCACACTATAGTAGTGGTAGTTAGGTACTGTCTATGAGAAAAAAAGAGCTTCATGTCGTAATTCACTCCAACAGAACTTTGGAAACGGTATGCTTTGCTGGAAGCTTAAATACGAACAAACATTTCAAAATATTTGTGTGTCAGTCTGAGAATGGTGCAGAGGATTCAGATAGAGTTGGATGAGTCTAATGGTGATTAGGAAGTTGTTTGGAGTGATCACAATTGATTATGCCTCCATTCATCTTCCCACATGGTCACAGACTCAACACGGAAACCTACATCAAGTTCCTGAAGGAGGCAGTGCTGAACTGGGTCAAGAAGGTGGTTGCTGGAAGACCCTATGTCTGGCCACAGGAAAGTGAACCATGCCACGCAAAGTGAAGAAACCACTCATGGCTGGCAGACAATTTCTGCGACCGCATATCTCCTTACATCTGCCTAAATACCCCCCCAACCTTGATTATTATATGTTTGGCGTAGTTGAGCGGGAGACCAACAAAACTCATTGTAACACCAAAGATGAACTGAAGGAAAGGATTTTTACAGCATTCACCATCTTAAACAAGGAGACCGTCTAGAAGAGTTGAAGGAAATTCCGAAGTCGTCTAAAGGTTGTAGTTGAAGTCAACAGCGACTTTATTAAATAGATTTAATCTTTAGTATTTGAAGGGATATTTGTGTAATTTTTGTAATTATATCTGTTAAAATGAGATGTCAGTGTCCTTTTCATTAATTTAAACGTCAATTTATCGCACTCTGTATATATATATATATATATATATATATATATATATATATATATATATATATATATGTTATTTATTCATACGTTTGTACAAAATGTGGCACAAGGCCAAAAGGGGTTGGGGAAGGACTGTCTTCTTCTGTATTAATTCTAAACATGCCAACAATAGTCCTATCACCAAAATAACACATTCACTCCTACCTTTCTTACTACGTCCGCCATAATGCCTCAAATTCTCCATGAAATTCTAACTAGTCCACATATGTACATTTCAAATCCTGTGGGGGGACAACAATTTAAAAAAAAAAACCAATGATTATTTACAATATGAATTAATACTATTTACATAGAACAAGACAAAAAATGGTTAGTAATAACCCCCCACAATCCCTAAATGTGGCAGTAACATCAGTTATATATATATATATATATATATATATATATATATATATATATATATATATATATATGTGTGTGTGTGTGTGTGTGTGTGTGTGTGTGTGTGTGTGTGTGTGTGTGTGTTGGGGGGATTGCGTTTGTATGTGTGTCTATGTGTGTGTCTGTATGAAGATATAAACTAAGAGTTTGATTTACTGAAATGTATAGAAAGTGCTCCGATTAATAAAACTTTCACGTCCATATCTATTACAATGTTGCAACTTTCTTAACAAATATTAATGAAAATATTTAAAAATAAAAACGTTTTGAAACCGAATGTCATCTTCTGAGTTGTGTGTCTCTATGCATAATTTCTATTGGTTTTTGCTTACAAACTGACTTTAAACATTTACTACTTCACGAATACATCCAAGTAATGTTGATAGTTTTGTATTTGATACATTACTTGTAAAATATATTAAAACTAGAATTCTAATTAGAATCACCACAAGCAAAATATGCAATCTTTTAATATATTCCATAATTGAAAACTGTAAAAATTTAAAAATAGATAAAAGTGTATGTAACACTAACATTCTGTCTCAGTACAAATAATAAGACAAACTGTTTTGAATTTACACTGAAATTCGCACTAAAACTACTGCACTGTATAACATATTACATCATAATTGAAATAAAATGTCCAGTAAAATTTCTATGTGAAGTAAATGGAGGTCTTATTTGATGGTACTATCATTTCGCAATAATGTGCTTGTGCCTTGCTTCTTTTCCTTTTACAATTTTAAAGTTTCATTTGTTAATTTAACTCCTCTTTCCACATCTTGTGAGTGTGCAGGTAAATTTGGCAACAGCAACCTTGTTCCATTCATTAGAGCCTCCTGCGGTTCATTATTTGAAAAACCTTCTGTCTGCGTAGGTTCGCAAATTCCATTTTCTGAGAGGTTAATCAAATTTGACCAGTGTTTCGCTTCAGAGTCGATGACTGCTTTTTTTTTTAATCTCTCCTTTGTTGGCTAGCTACTTCTGAAGCAAAAAAAATGTTTTTATTGGAAAATTTACCCCAGCTTGGTTATATTTTTGCAATGTAATTTGAATGAAATTTTCGAATTGCTCTCATAAGCTGACATAACTAATTAAGTATAAATAGATGTTTACTTATTTAATTGTCTAAAGTATGGGACAATCAGTTAAGATCGAATTTACTACTCAAGGGTGACAATCTTACTAACTATTACACTACATCGAGGTGCCTCCGCATAGGTTGTAATGGTCAGTGATTCTGGATGAAAAATCAAGGTAATAGGTTCGAATTCCAGTCGAGTTCGTTCCGATCACTTTCGCGGTAATACCTTTGCATCTGCCTTTTCTCCCTCTAACTATGAGTTAAATAGTAAGGTAGACTGAACTCTTCAGCCGTGACTGGCAACCAGTCTAGGAAAAAGATAAATTTGTACTCAAAATCGGTTGGCTCTAGCAAATCAATCCCGTAAAAAACCATACTTGATATGTATTTCTCGGAATCAAATTCTGTCGTGATGGTGCCAGTGTTTATACACCATAGTTAGATTTTACAAGTCTTTAGACGGAGAATGAGAGAAAACTCACTTAACTACAATAACACTGTGTATAATTAGACCTGAAGCGATCTTCTGGATGTTACATCAGCCCGATTTAATTATTTTCGTTTTTCGAAACTTATCCGAATTAATATTCAATATATTATAATTTAACAGTATATTTCAGTCTTTGTGTTTATTCATTGAAATCTCTGGTCATTTATTAGATGTTTGCAGAATTAGTATCGTATAACTTCATGCTAATGATGGTAACAGTTTCGACAATGGATTATATGGGCTTCACGTTAGTGTCAGTCCTCATTATTCAATAAACTAGTATTTTTTAATCATGTCTACAAAGCAAAGCGAAAATACCCCGCAGGTGAGTA
>CAHIKZ030005329.1:1665000-1675000 GCA_903632075.3 Acanthosepion pharaonis | reverse complement strand
GTTCCCGATGATTTGAGTGTACTTACCTTATTGCTCTACTAATCATACCAAATTTTACATTGCCTAAAATAAACATCGATTAGCTATATGGGTGCTGAGGAAAAATAAATTTAATTGAACAGGCTCCTTTAATGGCGACAGGTAGACTATGTACTCGAGACATCAAGACAACTGTTTCCTAATACATTGCTTGTCGACCTCTCTGCCTTCCGGCAATGAGGAACCAAGACGAGGCTATGCCGAAAGGCAGAGTCTCGTCTGAGGAGGTAGACTGCAAACCGACCCCGTTCATACGGGGTCTACGGTCAATTTTTACCCAAGCTTATGGGCTCGGAATCGTCCCACGTTAAAAAAAATAGCTTTTTGCCACACCCCGCCTTCTAGGGAGCTCTTGGGTAAATGCCGAGACGATTACGTATTCTCCAGAGACTGACGGATGCCTCCTGATGTAATGTATTCTTTAGTCATTTTTTATATTTCCTTTTGGAAGATATTTTGGAAGATATCTAATAATGTGCATCATTGGAGGTAATTATGTAGACACGGTCCTACGAGTGTATTATATCTGTTTTCCTAAATGGTGATCTCCTATCAGTCTTGAACTTCTACCTTGGAATCTCAAACTTTAGTTGGTATATTTAAGACAGAATTCTACTGACAAAGATTAAACTAATCACAAAATGATAGCAAGAAATACGGGAAATATGTATGACGAGAGTCATTTGTCTAGCAATTAAATGTGCGGAGAACCTGTATTGGAAAAAGGATACTTAAACTCGGTTTGAAATATTGAACTAGGAAAAGTCCGTCCGAATCAATAAAATAGTGCTCCTATACGGATATGATTATTATACCTCATACATAATGATGTTCTGACATATTTTTTTCCAGTAGAGAATTTCGCAACGCCTTAAAACAGCATTTTTGTTTTAAAAATCATTTTTCAAAGTTAATAAATGTAAGCAGGAGTTAGTACCAATTGTTAAGAAGACAATATATGGTCAATAGTAAAAGAAGCAAACCAAAATCCGAGGGATGATCTGGAAACGGCAGAATTAAGCGAGTAGAAGATTGTAAATATCTGGGATATTTTATGACGGACGATGGTAAATGTGACACAGAAAACCAAATGTTATTTGGTATAGCGAAAAAAGCCTTCCCGAATGGTAAATATATGACCCAACAGACCACCGCAATGAGGCACCCTAAAGCTTTATTTTATCGATATCCTGTTAAGTGCCCCAGAGATACCAAATATTTAGCATTCTTGGTATCGTAACTAGGGGTTGTTTTTTTTTATCTTCTCTGCCATCGAATGTCGACATTAGCACGCTGAAAGTTAACCAGATTCTGCGGTTATTTTGCCTGGAGATTTCAGGTGTGAAATCCTTACAACAATGGTAACTTCTTTAGTGAAATTATATTTCACAGCACAAAACAATCTCTACCAAGATCTTACAACAGGTTTATTGAAAAATTTAAGAGTGCTTAAGGACTAAAATATCAACACTCATTCTATGTGGCTTGGTTGGCGATCTTTAGACAGGAAAATTAGTAGTAGTAATTCTTGACAATTTCAGCGACCTCGGTCTTGGAACTGGTTAATATGCCCGAGAAATTGTTGGTAGCAGACAGACTAGCAGCAGAAATTAGAGAGATTTATATCGGTTTCTCCTCTTTTGTCAGCAGGAATATCTCCCTCTCTTTCTCTCTCTCTCTGTCTTTCTCTCTCTCCCTCTCTCTTTCTCTCCCTCTCTCTCTCTCTCTCTCTCTCTCTCTCTCTCTCTCTCTCTCTCTCTCTCTATCTGACTTACACATGCATACCCTCATTCACCCTCACCGGACCGCCACATTCTAACCGGATTTATGTAATAAGTGTTGAGCACACCTGGCATTGGTTCATTGCATGTTTTTTGATAATATATTACCTTTCTTTGTTTAATAACATTTGGCTTTTCTTGCAATGCTGCCAGACGAAGCTCCTGCCGTTGTATACTTGATAATGTTATCAACTCTTGTGAAGTTTCAATTATTCTTTGAAATTGATGCCTATAATTCTAATAATAATATAATCATATAATCATCATATTTCTTATAATGTGTGTATATATATATATATATATATATATATATATATATATATATATATATATGTGTGTGTGTGTGTGTGTGTGTGTGTGTGTGTGTGTGATCGGATGTTGTGTCCGCGTTTCCACATTTTTCCTCCGACTTCGATGATTTTTTATTTTATTTATTTATTTTTTTCTTTTTTTGACCGATAATTTTTCACTGCCGGTTTCGAGTCCAAATTGTCTGGAAAAAAAAAATTACAACCTTGCAGTTGAAAAATAGAAAAAAACTGAATTTTTTACACTTTGCACAAAAATAAAAAGCAAAATTTAGTATTTGTAAAAATCAGCGTACAATCAATTTAGAGAGTTGAAATCCAACGCAAAATATTATTAGAATTATACAAAAAATGTTATTATAAATAAAAATTATCGTATATTATTATTATGAAGGTCCATGGAAGAGATTCCTTCCTTGCAAGATTGAGAATGCAAAAACGGCCCTTTTCAGGGCCATCCGATATTGAAATTGCTAACCCCGCCCCATTTAGGGATATGCCTCAGTTGCAAGCAATTTTTGTTACTAATATTGATTTTCCGGTGGGATGACTTTAAACTTAAACTATTCCAACTGAACGGCAAAAATTACCAGTAACGAAAGACTCGGTCGAAGTCGGGTTATACTGCTAGTTTGGGATATAATAGAAAGCAACGAATTATTTCACCCTTCACGGGAGGCAACTGATTTTTTGCAGAAGATCGTATTTCAGTAAATCTTAATGAATTTTACTTACACTATTTACATTATTCGGACTATTGTCCTCATCTTTGTCGCCATACTTATTACAAAGTTTCGGCCTTTGTACGCACCGGCCTTCTTCAGTTGGTTGGCATGTCCAACTGAACCCTTTATTTCGCTCACTGGAGTAGATTTTTCTAGTTCCACGAGCCATATTTAATGGATTTCAGTTATCAGTTATCTCCTCTTAATTCCCCTCTGAAAGTTCTCCTCACACATGGCACAGTAGATAAAGGCGTTAGTTAGATCCAATGACTGGACCCAAAGTATGTGAGTTCAATACGGCAGAACGGCCGAAACGTTGTAATAAATATGGCGACAAAGATGAGGACTATAGTCTGATGTAAATAGTGTACCTCATCTCAGAAATATAGACAGATACTGAATTCTAATTAGTTTATTTCAGATCCAAATTTTACTAAAATCTTGTCCTAACTCATTATATGATTCTAAATATTATTTTAAATCCGTTCTTTTTTCCTTCTATTTTTAGTCAAGGAAATTTCCTGTTTTTTTTTGTTTGTTTTTTTTTCTTTCACGGGTCAAAATTATATCCTTAATTATTTCCTGCTTGGAATCATGATTCACCATTCGATTTCAGGAAAACGTTCAACCAGAGATGACACATTAAAACATTAAGAACTAGAAAGTTTTCATTCGGAACAAATTGTGCAGAACGTCTATTTAATACCAACCCTCCATTATAGCAGTGAGTGCAAGACAGTTACCAACCAGATGACGAGGAAATCTCAGCGAACAGAAATGGGGTTCTACAGAAGGATGCCGTAAGACGAAATATGTGAACAACGAGGAAGTTTTAAGAAAAATGAGACTAAATAAAACTTGTGAAGAAGTTGAAAATTCTTAGACGGAATGAGAATAGAAGGCTTGCAGAGTTTAATACTCACCGGAATTATTGAAGGCAAGGTAGAGAGACGGGAACAATAAAGAACATCCATTATCATTTTGGGTAATCTTATTTCAGATCACCGAGAGAATGATATAATAATGGGGTAGACATTGGTTTATAGCTATGAAGGATATGAAAATATAGGGAGTCGTGAATCCTCAACATGGAAGTTTAAAGAAGAAAAAGAAGAAAAGAAAGAGAATAAATATCAAAGGGAAGAAGAAGAAGAAGAAGAAGAAGAAGAAGAAGAAGAAGAAGAAGAAAGAAAGAAAGAAGATGAAAGAAAGAAGATGAAAGAAAGAAGATGAAACAGAAAAAAACAATTTTAAGCAAAATAATAATAAACAGATGATAAAAGAGAAGATGGAAAAAGAAAAAAGTGAAGAAAAGTAATATTTTTCTACACTTTTTCTTCTCATTTTTTTCTCCTTTTGTAATTTTTATATTAATTATCCCAAAGGACACATGTCCTAGTCGATAAAAACTTTCGTTAAAGTAATGCAAAAATGGAGTTGTGAGTTCAATAACTGTCCACAGCTGAGGTGAACAAAATCTTGGAGAGTTGAATTACTAAAGGGAAATAACTGAAACTGAGATAATCAGAAAAGGCATGGCATGTGGAACAAGAACAATCTAACCCCGTGGACTAAGTAAAGAGTTCGGTTCGAAATTCCAACGTATATTACCTGGGGAATTTAAATATTGTAAATAGTTACCATACCTCATCTCAGAAATATAGACAGTAGAAAAATAATACTGAGAAGAGGAAGATGAAGATGAAGAAAAAGAAGGGAAAATAAAAAGAAACAGAAGAAGATTGTTTATCTGATTCTTTCGTATGCATTGGGTTCATTCTTCAATTCCTCTCCCCTTCTCTCTCTCTCTCTCACTCTCTCTCTCTCATATTATCGTCGCATTCTCTTACATTTTCTCACCTTACCCACTTAATCCTTTACGACCTCGCTCTTCTTTCTCTTTTCTCTTTAAATTTACTCCAGCGAAACAAATGGAACTGAGATATCCAGAAAAGGCATGGCACGTGGAACTAGAACAATCTACCCCCGTGGACGAAATAAAGGGTTCGAGTCGAAATTACACCTGAAGAAAACCGGGACGGACTACGGCTGTAACGTCGTGAATGTGAGAATAAAGATTAGTACAACAGTCCGAAAAAGGTAAAAAGTGAAATTAGTTAAAATAACTAATGTAAGAAATATTGACAAATATTATTACTATCCGGGGGTTATCAGGGGTAGATATCATACAATTCATGAAACCAATCTCTATCTATAAAAGGCAGAATGTGTGTGTGTGTGTGTGTGTGTGTGTGTTTGTGTAACGAATGCACGGCCGCAATTTTCGACAGATTTGCACCAAAATTTACATGCACATGCTCCAAGTTAGCGGGAAGGCCAAGACCGACTTTGCATTTCCCAACTCCCATCGCTAGTTGAAATAATCGATTTTTTCATGCTTCTACGGCAGTTTTCATGTAGTTTGCGGCCATTTTGTACTGGCCAGAGTGAGAGCCAATAGCTGGCTGCCACGAATAGGCAGGAAGATTCTATTGGTCAGCGTGATAGCCAACAGCTGACTGATACCAATGTTAACTTGCATGCTAGCATGCAAAAAAAATCGGTAGCTGCCTTCGTCACAAATGCGAAAAATTTAAATCTGCATGGCACTTTACTCCAATTGGCTCCTCGCTTGCTTAAACTCAACGTTGATTCTGACTCGGCAGAACTGGGTTGTGTGTGTAAAAGTATTTGTTGTTAACATTCTTTTTTCATTCGGTTTTTCCAGTTACGAGTCCTTTTTTTTTTTAAGCTGATCGTTTTGTGTTCATTTTGTTTAGTTCTTTTTCAGATTTAATGTTTAGTATAGAGCTTAGAAAAAATTCGCAGTGTGAGATAGGCAAGAAGTAAGTCATGTAGCAACATCAGCACGGCAAAGGGCACTCCTTTAAAGGCAAGGAAGGGCAAACATATTTTAAGTCAAGTGATAGTGATTGCTGTATGAGTCGTACGATTTTTCCAATCAAGCACGGGCAACGCCGGGCCATGCTGCAAGTGCATTAATAAAATGCATGGAGTGATATATATATAGAATTTCAATTGGAATACCAGAACAAAATCATGAAATGGAAGTAAAGAAGAGTGTCACTGATATCGCTGTATTCTTCCTGTCAAATAACACACGATGAAGTAATCCAAAAAGTGACTAGACCCAAAGAGTTGTGAGTTCAATACCTGGTCACAGCAGGGTGAACAAAAACTTAGACAGATGTTTTACTAAAGCGGAAAAACTGAAACTGAGATATCCAGAAAAGGCATGGCACGTGGAACGAGAACAAAGATAAAGAGTTCTCTCATATTACCATCGCATTCTCTTATAGTTTCTTACCTTACCTACTAAATCCTGTGCGTTCTCACTCCTTTTTTTCTATTTAAATTTACTCTCTCTTGCACACGCACTCATATACATAAACAAAGGGAGAGGACCTTTTTCATGCATATACTTACACACATTTTTTTACTTATTTAATTCGTTATTTTGGTTATTTCTTCTTTCCCTGTGTTATAGATTCTTCTAACTCTGTGTAATATTTATACCCAGCCCCAAGCCTAAAATCTGGTCGCTAGCGTAATATCGATGCAAAGGCACATCAGAGACGAGACCGCACGTTTACAAAACAAAACGACAGACACAAAACGAAAAAAAAAAGAAAGATCCTCACCCCCGATCCGACATTCTCAAAACCCTTCTCGCCGGCAATATCGATCGAGGGGGAAATTTACTCCCGCCTAAATCTACATAGGGATATGTAGGTGGCGCTAGCGATTCACTGTCGGTAGCGACAGAAAATTGTGGCAGAGACGAGCGGGGGCAAACAAAGTGCTCTTTTTAGACTTAGTATTATGAGGGACACATTACTTTTTTTCTGATTTATCTTTCAATCTTTTTTTTTTTTTTTTTACGTTTTTAACCATTTTTCGAGACTCTATTGTAACCACTCTTTCATGTTGGCGGATTTCCAGCTACGACTCTGACTAAGAACCATTTTATTGGCCCGATTTAAACTCCAAAATGTGACCAAGATAAATACAAGAAAAAAAGAAAGAAAAAAACGAGAGATAGAAAGAAACAAAGAAACAATAGTGGAAGAAAGAGAAAATCAATAGTACGCATGCGCAATAGTTTACGTCATCGCGTGCTTTTGTATCATTTTGGTGGAACTAACACATTTAAAATGCAAACGCCAATAGCTATTCGCATAAGTATATTCGAATACACAAATAGGTCATTTTGAATATCGCGTGTATGTATATTTACGTGAAGACAAATAAATTATGTCTGCATATATGTATTTCCTACATAAAAACTCTCAATCCAACACTCTCTCTCACACAGACTCACAAATGCACAGATAGATATGACAGACTGAGATAGATAGATAGATAGATAGATAGATAGTTAGATAATCAACAAACATAGCTAGATAGATAGATTTTCGGCATAGAAATCTTCATTGCGTAGTATGACAATTGAACTTTTCAAATCGATCTTTAGAACAATGTTTTCAAAATAGCAATTAAATAAAGCAATAAATATTGGTAAAATGTCCGAAATACACAATCACACTATCTCTCTCTCTCTCACTCACTCTCTCTCTCTCTCTCTCTCTCCCTATATATATATATATATATATATATATATATATATATATATATATATAGTTAAGTTTTTAAGAACTTGGTAATCCGTATGGGTAATCCCAAGGAGGATGAAATCCTGAGAGCTCAATGTAAATCCAGAGCTAATATTTAATATTTAATGTGGTCTGTTTTTTTTTTTTAATATATATATATATATATATATATATATATATATATATATATATATACATTTTTCATTAAATGATATAGACAAGTGTTGTCTATTTATTTTATGTAAATTATTTTCATAACGTCTGATAAGCTTAATGACATTATCATTAGACGAAGAAAGAAAATCACAATATTGATACATATTTTTTAATCTAATCTAAGCTTTCGGCTTACATAAGCCATTATCAAAGATGGCAATTACTGTACAATATATTAAGCAATATACAGACAAGATAGTGATGATAGTTTGTTTCTGTTTACATGGTTGATTTTCAAGCAACGATAAACACGTGCATATAAGACGCTGGAAGCGAAAATCGCATCGCAGCTCTTGACGTCACACATGGCCACGCGAGAGGGAATTCGAGAAGTATTAAGTATGGGAAGCCTTTGGTATAAACCAATGGCTTCTGTTACCAATTGTAGACATTTACGAATATTTGTGGTGATTTCATAGTTTATTTTGTTTAGGTTAGGTTTCAACTGTTTTATGTATATAGCTTCAAGAATTTTTAGTTTTTGTTTATTGTTTTCATGTTTAAGTACAATTGTGTTTTCAACAAGGATTTTACGGAATTGTGTGTGCGGCCAGGCATGTTGTTTTAAATGCCTAAAAAAAGTTAAAGTTTTCATTCAAATGTAGTGGCAAGCGTCGTGAAAGCGTGTTTGTGGTGTGACCAACATAAATATTATTTAATTTAAAACAATATGCCTGGTCGTACACACATAAAGCTGCGGTGCGATTTTCACTTCCAGCGTCTTATATGCACGTGTTTATCGTTGCTTTGAAATCATCCATGTAAACAGAAACAGACTATCATCACTGTTTTGTCCGTATATTGCTTAATATATTGTACAGTAATTGTTATCTTTGATAATGGCTTATGTAAGCCGAAAGCTTAGATTGGATTAAAAAATATGTATGAACATTTTGATTAATATTGTGATTTTCTTTCTTCGTTTAATGATAATGTTATTAAGCTTATCAGACGTTATGAAAAGAATTTACATAAAATAAATAGACAACATTTGTTTATATTATTTAATGAAACATGTATGAATGAAAAAATGCTGCCTAAATGCACGTAATATATATATATATATATATATATATATATATATATATATTATAATTATTTTCCATTTTTAAAATATGGTTACATCCCTACATAGGAATTAGAAATAAAATATTAAAATTAAGTAATTTCTTAATAAGTTATTCCAAAAACCCCTTGAGAATGGAACGGAGCTATGAATTTTAAATTTAATTTTATAATTAAATGTAAAAGTTTACTTTCTGTTTTCAAACATTGTAATTCCCGTATGTCTATGGAAGCATATTTTTAAAATAGAAAATAATATATAACACCATGCACTTACTGTTCTTTCTTATTATTTAATATATATATATATATGTGTGTGTGTGTGTGTGTGTGTGTGTGTGTGTGTGTGTGTGTGAATATTGCCTTCATAAAGGCGATAACGCAACAAAGACGCAAGCCGTGACTGAGAGTGAAATAATCTAAGGAAAATCCTTATTAAGTAGAGAAGATAATAAAATAGCTTTCATGGCGACGGAAGATATTGATTAACTATACATTTAATTTAGTTGACTGAAAAACAAGTACTCAGAATAGAACCCCACAAGTGAGAAGTTCGAAATAAGAAACTCTTTGCAGAGTTTTAAATGTCAAACAATTTTACCTAACTGCCTGTATAGCCAAAGTATCAAAGAGCAAAGCACACCAGAACAGTTGACATGAAAATATTCGCAGAAAAGGCACAGATGTTAAGACGGTGTGAAAGTGACTGTAACCGAGGTACCAGATCAGGACTGATAACACTGCAGATTATACTTTATTTATATTGATATTTTTAAGAAGGTTTTATAGCTTATGTAAATGAATATTGCTCTCTGTTTTTATATAGATTTATTTTAATGAATTTCTCGAAATATTTTAAGAATGAACACCGGAAGTGTCTAGTGATCCATTGCATTAACTTGGTATTTATCAAACCGTTTTTTATCAAAGAAAGAATCACATTTGCAGAATAGAAATAGCATTGTCTTATATTACTATCCTGGAACCATTATTGGTTATAATATATCACTAAAAAACAAAAAAAATCATGTTCAACCAATTGAGATTCCTCCTCACACTATTAATTTAGTAGAGACCTATAAATGTATTGCCTAGAAAGCTCAAAATATTACACAATCTTCTGAAAAATAAAGGTTCATCAGACCGTAAGCAGGTTTTTGTGTTTAATCCTGGTGTGTGTCTAATTACACTCCTTACCAGAAAAGGCTGCATGGGGGGACTGGCTGAAATTC
>CAHIKZ030005329.1:1630000-1660000 GCA_903632075.3 Acanthosepion pharaonis | reverse complement strand
ATATACATATATTGAGACATATATATATATATATGTATATATATATTGAGATATATATACAGTGTATCCCAAAATTGAGTACACCCATCACATTTCTTCAAATATTTAAGTCTATCTCTTCATGGGACAACACTGTCAAAATGACACTTTGACACAATGAAAAGTAGCTAAAAGTAGCCTGTCTGCAGCATATATAACAGAGTTAATTTGTTTTTCCCTCAAAATATCTCAAAATATAGCCATTAAAAGCTAAATCCCTGGCAACAAAAGTGAGTACACCCCTTAGAAAAGTTGTCAATATCAACATACATGTCAATATATTTTGTGTGGCCACCATCATTATCCAAAACTGCCTTTACTCTCCTGGGCATGGAGTTTTCCAGAGCTTCACAGGTAGTCACTGGAATGCTCTTCCACTCCTCAATGACGACGTCGCGGAGCTGGCGGATATTTGAGATTCTGCGCACCTCCACCTTCTGCTTGAGGATGACCCAAAGATGTTCTATTGGGTTCAAACTTGGAGACATGCTTGGCCAGTCCATCACCTTTACCCTCAGCCTCTTCAGTAAAGCAGTGGTTGTCTTGGATGTGTGTTTGGGGTCATTGTCATGCTGGAACACTGCTCTGCGACCCAGTTTCTGGAGGGAGGGGATCATGCTCTGCTGCAGTATTTCACAGTACATGTTGGAGTTCATGTTTCCCTCAATGAAATGTAACTCTCCAATACCTGCAGCACTCATGCAGCCCTAGACCATGACATTCCCACCACCATGCTTGACTGTAGGAATGACACACTTATCTTTGTACTCCTCACCTGGTCGCCGCCACACATGCTTAAGGCCATCAGAACCATTGTGTCAAAAGGTAATTTTTTCAGTGCTGTCCCATGAAGAGATATACTTAAATATTTGAAGAAATGTGAGGGGTATTCACTCCGATATATATATATATATATATATATATATATATATATATATATATATATATATATATATATATATATATGTATATATATATATATATATATATATATATATATATATATATATATATATATATATATAAAATAAATCTGTTGTTATATAATCCACGTGAATCCTAATAATATCAGATATTAGAAATGATTCCCCAAAAGAGCACAATGTAATTTTTATAACAGAGCATGTAAATTACACAAAATCCAAAATTACCTCATATGGAAATAGATCTATTTTCAACCAATGCGTACTTTAGTCTTATTCAACCCCGGTAATGGACTGTTTTCGTGTCGGAATTAGAGATTTAGAATTTACCTTCTGACAGCAGTCGAAAAATTAATACAGACCTTTCACATATGAACGCCTCAGTCAAATGAAATACCCGAGTCGTTACACGTGTGTATGTGAGAGAAAGAAGCTGGAATTTAGAAAATGAGATGTGCTTCAAGAAACGGATCCTCTAAATATCATGGACAAAAGGAATGAGGAACGTGGAAGTTTTATTAAAAATAGGAACTGGAAAAATATCCATGACTAAATAAGAAAGAGTTGAAAATTCGTGGTTCCATTTTAAGGAATAAAAAGTCGAAGATTTCAATACACACAGGACATATGTAAACAAGGTGACACAGGTGCTAATAGCAAGTAACATAACTATTAGGTTTGTGTGAACAAATGGCAGAACAACAAAAGAGAGGAACTTGTGGAGAGCCATGATTTCTCAGTTTTTAATGTAACGGCACATATTAGAGGAAAAACGAGGATTGACGACGAGTGTAACACATTGTAGTATCTAAAAAATGTTATTTTGCGATGTAATTTTATTATTTTGGTATATTTTATGTTTATATATATTTTATTATTTTTGGTATTTTTATGTTTTTATATTTTAAGACATTTTTTATGTTCATGCTTCTTTTTATACATTATGAAATGGACAAATTTCGACAATTATTTAGGATATTTTTATAAATTTATGATATTTTATAATCATTTTTTTTCATAGTAACACAGCGGTCATTCACCTCGAATAGCATCGAATATGTCTAGTTTCAAAATAATGGACGTTTTTTATTATTCAATAGTAGAGGCCATGTTTTAAAATATTACACGAAATAGTTTTTTTCTTATACACAGGAAAGAATTAAAATTATATTTCATTTAAGTTCCCCCTTATATATGTATATTTATAATATGAAGTTTGCAATAGGGCACTTCGAAGTAGTGTAATGTTTAGCAAGCTTGTCTCGCGAGAGCAATTACGACTGAGTTGTGAGTTCGATCCTCACTGAGTGCTCGCTACATCTAAGATACGCTTGGGAAATCACTATATATATATATCGATCAATTTTAATAGGTACACTGGAATTAAAGGTGCCGACAAAAATAGAAATGTATATTCACTCAAGGGTAGACGAACAGTTGCATATTGGACAATTTCATTTGTGTACCTCTGATAATTTTTTCAAGTTACAATTTCTTTTTAAAGAATTGTTTAATATAGAAATACCATTAATTACTCTAAACAAGCAGAAAGGTAGTTACCATAAATAAAAAAGAGAGATTTTTTATATATATATATAAAGCAAGAAAAAATTAAGCTCGCAGTTTTAGATTAATTATCCAGGTACGCGTTTGCCTGGGGAAGCCATTGTCCGTAACGAAATTGTCCAGGACGCAACTCTCCTAGAACCTGTCCCAAGAAACGGTTAACTGACTTGGGGAAAATTTAGAGAAATTATTTTTAAAAATGGCAGCAGCATTAACGTAAAACATACAAAAAAGGTTATCTCCACTCCTCTCGGGAATTAAAAAAAAATCGAACTTGGGAATAACTGAAAAGACAAATCCCACCATGTCTTTATAAAGATTAATAAATATTTTCATCGTAATTGTTCTAATTAACGTTCTGCTACGGTACCTAGAATTTATGAATTTAAGCGCAGTACTAGATTGGTGGGAAGGTCCCATCATCTTTCAAATGAAATGGCGAGATGTAATGCTTACAGTTTCTTCTCTCACACATCTCCATTGTTGAGGCTCTTTTGGTTTCTTGTTGCCCAGTCAAATTTGATCTTCGAAAATGTAAGTACGACCTCACTCGTTATCCCCTGACTTCTTAATTCATATTCTTTTATTTTCCTCTCTCCTTAATAGTAGTTTTTTTTTTATCTCATATTCCCTTACACTCAGTAACCCCTTACATCCTAGTGGCTTGTTACCTTGGTTGGGATGAAATGATTAAGAAAATAGCATCAGCTCTACAAAAATCCAAGAATCGTTCACATTTGATGATAATTTTTTTTAAACGTTGCTATAAATATTTAATTGTTTTAGGAAATTTTCTGAAGTCATTTTTAATAGAATAATGTATTTTTAACACGGCATTGTCAAAGATATTTTTACTTAAAATGAATAAATTTCTTTTTTTAACACGATTAGAGAATTATTCCAAATAAAGGAAATTTTCCCAGGGTAAATCTTATTAGCACTCACCTAAGAACTTTACTTATTATTGAGACACAGTATCATAAACTCATGTGTACTGAACTAACTGATCCTCTAACCATGAATAATGGAGTTACTGTGAGGTTTATCCAATAATAGGTACCCAGTGTAATAACTTCAATACGGTTTTCAGCTGTCAAATAGAAAAAGCATCATATCGAAAACAAAACAAATTATTTTAGATAATGGTAATTCTCACAAATCATAGGAATTGCATATAAAATGATTAAATCGTGTCCAAATGTCAAGAACCCGAGGAAGAACTATTATCAAGAAGAGATGAAAAATATAATTAATGAACTGGCAGAAGTAGAAAGCAAAATATTTCAATCTTTGAAAAATAAAATCGTGATAGATTTGTCCAAAACAATATTCTTTATGAGTACTAAGCTAATAATATTGTCCTTAACGTTATACTCAAATAGAAGTGTAACTAGAATATGCAATATACAAGACAATATATACCAGAAGCGCTTGTTTATCTACTGTGGTAACATGGCTGCCACTAGAAAGAAATTCTATAATATTATAGGGATAAAGAAGGCGCTTATCTCACTCCTCTGGAGATAAGTCACGTGGGTCAAATGACAGCTGCTTCGTGACAATATTCCATGCAGTGACGAACGCGGCAGCTAAATTCAGTTCGTTCTACAGGAGCTAACCGAAATGTTGCTTTGTCTTTACCCCGTATGTCAATGGGCTTAAGCCGAGGATAAGTCCACCTACCCTGCAGTTTACATGTCCACGCTGCCTTTTCACTTTTGAGATACATTTTTCCCAGATATAGAAAGAAAATCCAGCTCGCAGTACTCAATTTTGGAAAACCCAAGTCTCGCTGTTTAATGTTTCTGTAATATATCCTTGCCTGAGACGTAGATGGATTCGGTGCGTTTGAATCTGGAATTCTAAGCATGACTTCTCCATATACAGGAATGCCACAATATTAAATATAAAATACTTTCTTTTGTTTTTCCGTACACCTTCCTTTCCTGTGTATAAATGTGATATATTATTCTCTACGTAGGACATGTGAATATATATATATATATATATATATATATATATATATATATATATATATATATATATATTTAAAAATATGATTCCAACGCTACATAAGAGTTCTCATGTTTCAAAACAAGAGCCGAAAACTTCAATATAATTATTTGAATTAAACTAACACTCTCTGTTCCATCTTGAAGCGATATTTTTGGGGGGAATAACTAATTCCTGAAATTTACGCGTTTTGTAAGCATATTTCATTATTGAAATTAAAATTACTATGATAAAGGCTAGAGCAATCGTTTAAAGAAAAGTGGTGTTAGGGTTAATAATTTGCATCAATATCTCAGTTACATTCAAAGAAGACAAGTCAGGGTAAGGTTGGGGGTGTCTAAATTTAAAGCGGAAGGTGTCATCGTCTAGTCTGGTTAAGTGTCTATGGAGATTTATTTATGTTTTCATTTTTTTTTTTTTTTTCTGAAAGGGTTTTGTGTATATAAAAAAAACTGTCATAACATCGATTTTTGACGACTTCATATTCTTTTTCTTTTTTTATAGGGCATTTATATTATTTATTTAGACTATGGAATTTAAAAATTATTTGGTTTTTATGCTAATTATTCAATGCGAAAATTTGATGATGTCGGCAAAAAACCGTTAACTCATGTCTATTGTGGATTTTTATTATTTAGAAACTTAATAATGTGTAGTTTTTCATGTAGTCATGAAGGGCATGGGTCATCCCAAGTTTTACAAGTTCTAGTTTTGTTTATATTTTTCCATTTTACTTTTGGTGTTTTATTCATTTCCTTCAAATGCCAAAAATATTTAGATAGAGATGTCTGATTTCTTTTATTTATATTGATGAAGGAGCACATGTGCTGCCTCCCTCTGGTTTTAAATTCATTCTTTGTAGACCCAATATATATCATATTAGTATTAGGACTCTCAATGGATGAGATAGTACATTGGTATACCACAGATTTTACGCGGCATTTATTTTCCAGTGGGCAGTCTTCTGGGTTTTTGCAATCACATAATTTTTCACTATTTTTGTTTAATCTAAGTGTGGGGATTTTATTAATACTATTCTGGCATGGGGGTTATTCAGGATTCTATTATTGTGTTTTTTATTATACTTTCTAGATTTTCAGTGCAGCTGTAACTTAATTTTAGGGTGTTTTTATTAAATATTTTACTAAGTCTACTATTGGTATATATATATATATATATATATATATATATATATATATATATATATATATAGATACATATATATAATATTATAAGATATATCTATATCTATATATAATTATATATATATATATATATATATAATTTTTGTGTATACATGTGATAAAAAAGTAGCCGAGAAATAAGCTTGTTTCTCATTCCTTTTCCTTTCAGCGATTTCGTTCTGTTCGTGATATATCGGTGTTATTATAACATTCATATAATATTGCTCATAACAGTGGAAAGAAAAATTGAATAAAAAAATCTTTCTTCCCTAGCTCTCTCCCGTTACAACATGATATAATAAAAAGACCTCTCAAAAATATACATTTACTACATTAAATATTTATTAAGATATATATTTAACTTTTCGTTATGTAAATTTAATGATAAAATTTCATGTTGTAAAATAATTTGATAGATATATATTTCCTGACTATAGCATGGCGTAGCCACACAACTCTCCATTTCAATTTAAATTTTGGAAATCATTGAACTGTTAAATCTGTAAAGTTACTGTAAATAAATATTCTTAATGACCCCAATTCTATTTTCAACTTCTTTCTCATATGTTTGATTTTGAACATTAATTAAACTGCTAAACCGGAAATCTAAAATATTCTGAATAACACCAGTTGCATTTTCAACTTTTCTTCATATATGTGTAACTTCGTTATATACATATATATATATATATATAACAAGCAAAATAATTTAACCCAAATAAATAAATAAGCAAATAAACGACTTCCGTTAAAATAACCGCCATAATAGACTACCCACAATGCTTCACCACTGACCCGTATATATATATATATATATATATATATAAATAGCCGAGAAAATTAACAGTTTTCAATATCAGGGATAGGGCCTATGTACATATTGAAGGGGACATTGCCATCATCACCCAGCGACAACAGTTTATAGCATGAAAAAAAAAACTGTTGCATATACGGCCTGAAAATAGCGTTTAAGCATGAAATCGACTCGACACTGGGTGTTGAACTGAATTTTCGATTTATAAATATGATTGACCCTACAAAAAACGTCATCCACTTCTTGACGCGTCAAGTAGTTAATCAAGTTAGACACCCTCCTCACAGGAAAAATTGGGTCGGAGAACCATTATAGTCGCTGACAATGTGACAGGATTTGTAAGCTGACCTTAGATGTTGTTTAATCTGTACAGACCTTATTATTGAAGGAAAATAATTGGTTTTATATTGTTGTAGAGTAGTTTTCACAATGGAGGCTTGTATTTCAATAAGTCGGTCCTAAAAAGGCTCCGACGTACAAAACGTTAGGAACTTGGAATAAGAGTTAATGACGCAGCCAGCTAGTTGTGATGGTTGATACTTCAATGTCCGACATCGACTCACTCGCTCAACACCACTGAGCCCAACTGGCCACTGCTACTACTACTTATTATCAGTGGGAGAGTCTATTACAATAGAATAGGTATTATAGTATAACATATATTTTCCTTAAATCAGTAATTTTATAGAAGAGTTGTTAATAAAATGTTTTTCAGAGTCGCATTGAGTCAAATAATAGATACTGAACTTAGATCAAAATTTAAACTATATTCAATAACGCTTACAATAATCTATATGCATTTTTGAAGACTTTTTATGCTGAATGTTAGGTAGATGATGCTTTTTGTCTTTGAGGCTATTATATCACCTTTTCAACTATTCATAAAGAAATAGCAATCTTTTACTAGCAGTGTCGGTAAAGAAAAAGTAGATTAACTCTTACGATAAAAATCTGGCAACATTAATGTCCAACGACATTCTCTCTTCCCAAGAACTCGTTATCTGATTCTCTATCAAGTCCTTGGCTTCCAATAATATAAAAACGACAAAAAAATGATGAAAGGAATGAAAAGAAAAATTATTCGATATCTTTCAATTTTTGCTGAACAGTCAGGACCAGATGTCAGGTTCCATTTTCAACAATTCGACGATGAACAGTGACACCAGATGCGAACAAGGACATGCGAACAAAGACATCTCCCTATCATTCTTTTCACTTCCCGTTTCCGGAGAACTGTCTGTAAAAGACATTTAGCCATCACATGTAATATCTTATGTAAAGTAAATTGTCCAGGAGCTACTTCAATAAAATCAACAAAAATTACATTTTAGCCTGCCCTTAATTAATTAATTCATTAATTATATGTATGTATATATATGTATGTATGTGTTTACGTATGTATGGGTGTATTTTAAATGTAATGCCGTTTTATATATACATATATATATTGGCTATTGGTTCTGTGAGCTGAACTCTCATACGTCGAAAACGACGAGTCCAGTATATATATATATATATATATATATATATATATATTTCAGTCGGGTTTCAATCCTAGCTGGACGACTAGCCACGCTGATGAGTTGTGATACAGCGAAACTGTCTGTGGATGACAATATATATGCTCCTGAAAAATTTATTTCGGTTGAGCTCTCTGGGGAGGAAGTGTGGGTTTGTAAACAGTGACTATTATGGCTAATAATGCAAAACTCTTCGGTAAATCAAATCGAGTTATCTCAGTCACTCTGTGTTTATCTAAAAATAAATACGCTTAAATTCACCTTCATCCCTGCCGTCCACCAACGGCTTAGTGGTAGAATCCCCGACTGACGTCATTTCGAACCTAGCTAGAGGCAACCGGACGTCTAGCCACACTGATGAGCTGTAATACAGCGAAACAGTCTGCCTATGGATTACAATATATATATATATATATATATATATATATATATATATATATATATATATATAGATATGTGTGTGTGTGTGGGGATCAAATAGCGATCAATTGTGCATTAGAATAAGGCAGAATAATAGGAAAAAAAGAAAATAGATCAGGTCCCTGCAGTACATTTCTTAGAACCGAACATACATATGTTTTTTTTTTCATATTTACAGTCATAATATTAGTTTTATCTAATAATCGATTCAGTAAATAACGATTATTTATTATAAAATGATTTGGTTGAAATTTCATAAAGTTCAATCACTTTTTAAAATATAATATTTTTAGCCTTTAAATACCTGTTTTAATACCAACTTCCAATGACAACTACAGAAATATCTGTGATTGTAAGCCTCACTGATATAAAATGAAGATTTTATTTTTATTCGACCGCTAAGTTCAGATATTTCTATCGGAGAAAAGTCACCAGAGAAAACACATATGACAGAAAAGTTCGATATAGCGAAAGATGCCTTCCAAACGCTAAGCGTGGTATTCAAATAAGAAAAGGAATTGGTGGGAAAATGATAGGTTACAAGCATGTGCCTATACGGTAGTAAATCTGGAACAAGTTTACTCACGAATAAAGAGTAGACGTACGCCAAGAGATATGTCGTTCTACAGAATGATGCTGAGAATACTATGATGGGACGCGCGGAAACTTTCCAGGAAATAGAAAAGAAAAAATCACTTAGAATCAGAAAATCAAACTTGAAATTTCTTAGACACAATGAGGATTCGGGGTTCAGAAAACTTGAAACTCAGAGGACCTACTTACACAAAAATGTAGAGATCAATATAAAGTAACCTGTTTTAAAATGACGTTCACATTGTACAAGACCCAAGGGCCACTCGAGGTAGAGGATTATTGAATAAGAGTCACTCTTCATGCGGATATATTTGAAAGTTAAAGGTTAATCGTCGTTTTGAAGTGGTTAAGATTGTAGTGATGGAGGAATTAACCGTTTGGGAATTGGTTCCACAAGGCTGTGATTCGTCGGAAGAATCTTCACCAAGAATGTGAGTGAGAATGTTTCACTACAATGTGCGTGGTATGGTGGGTTTTAGCTGTGTGGGTTAGGCCTAGTGGATCTAAGGAGTGTAGTTAATCTGAACACTCTCCATGGAAATAGCGATGGAGCAGTGAGAGGCTTTTGACATTTCGTCAGTTGTAAGGTGCAAAATAAATCGTCATCTAGAAGGACGCAGAAAAGTTTTGGGGCTCTGGAACTGAAAATGAAGACTGGACAACTCCTGCCATATATGACAGCAGTACTTCATTTTTGGAATGATCTGGCTTTATAAGAAGAACTTGTTTATAAGGAGAGCAAACATAGACTGGAAGAAAAACCCGAGGGGACAAACATTATTTGGAGCTACAAAGAATAGGAAATTGTAGGGAAATATTATTGCCAACGTCCTGATGGACACCAATGCGTAAAAGAAGAGGAATTTATCAGACTACATTGTAATACATATTAATTTATCTTTAAATAATTGGAACGTGTTATTTCTATATTAAATTCATTCACAGTAAAAGGCTGTCCTAAGTTTCTTACATGCAATCTATATTAAGATATGACGTCATATCAAGCTACTGTCACATCCGTTGACCGCAGGACAGGAATCGTTTTTCACTGCGTTTATTTCCGCCGAGCAATTTTCTTTAATTACCTTGTAATTTGCATACCATCTAGAATTTGCATAAAAATATAAGGTTTCTTGTGCACAGTCTGTGTTTATGGGTTCCCGTTTGTTTTTGTTTTGTTTTGTTTTGTTTTTTTCCGTTTTGTATTATTTTGTTTTTTTTTTGTTTGTTTTTTTATTTTGCAAATGCCAGGATGTTGTTTACCAAATGTTGTTTCGTTAGTGGATCAATATGTAGTCAGCAGAATTATTAACTGGGTATAACTGGAATTGTACAACAGATTGGATATTTTGTGATATACTTAAATATATTAATGTCGCCTCCTTTATAAATATCAAATCACAAATAGATAAAAATTAAATTTCTCTATTTTCAAAACAGCAAAAGTAAAATAGAATTTTAAAAGAGACATGGACTCTAGAATAAAAATTGGTTGATTTTTAAAAAATAATTTAATACGTTTTTTTTTTTTTTTTAATTTCTCATGAATAAAAATACTCGTGTTCGGATGTTCCCTGCCTAAATAAATGTACGGAGGGTATTTTCTGATAATTTAATAAAAGGTGGGTGGGGAATAAAATGAACCGGATTGATTTCTCTAACAAAAATAAAATAAACGAACCTCTCTGTGTATTTGAAACTCAAAAGCAGTTCCAACCTTGATAAAATTCAAAAGCGTGTCCGAGTTCTTCTGGGTGAAGAATTATTCTCCACACTTCAACCCCCTCCAACAGGCTATATTTCCTGTTTCCGCCAAGACATACCTACCCGGCGACAACGTGCCATGCCACGCACATTGCAGCAAACCAACGACATTCCCTCCATACTCTATCGGTGAGAAGTAATCTCTACTCGAGCAGCTTCCCGCGAACCACTTCCCTGTGGAACCGACTCTCAACAACATGTTTCCCTGATCACTACAATCTTAAACTATTCAAGAGTAAGGTTAATCGTTATCTCCCTCATCTAACGTAACCCATTACATCGAGTACTCCCGAGTCTTGTAAAAGGTGACACTCACTGTAAAAAAAAAAAAAAAGACCATTTTTACATATATCAGGCAGATTACTCGTCAGCTGGTCTTGAATAAATGATCTTCTCACACGAAATCACACTGTTTCAAAAGAAATTTCTCGTGAATATCTTTCCAATAAGGCCAGATGATATTCTAAGCGTTGCTTAGGTGTGGACAAGACTGAAAGTGTAGGCTAGCCAGTGAGCATCGAACTCATTCGTAATTGATATACCAACAAGTCTGTATGGATTAAAAATATAATCAAAAAATGTTAGGGGTTTACTAAGCATAGATATCTTCAGAACCAGTCTAATTTTCCATAATGTCAGGTCGTAGGCGGCCATGTCTCCCTACAGATAATTATTATGTGTGAATGCTATATAAAGATATTTACTATTTCTAGTAAAGATAATGAAGTGAATAACCTTTGCCTTCTGTACGGCTTTGAAGCCAATGTTCCTTCTATTAGATTGGTTGCCAGCCACGCCAGGGAGCCCAGTATACTCTCCTGTTTAATCTCGATCTGGAGGCAGGATAACAGTTGGGTTAATGTCTTTCGAAAGTGAATTCGGTTCACCAATTCCATTGCCGCGGTGAAATTCATTACAAATATCTCTTCATGAGAGCAAATGATTTGCGTTTTGATGTGTGTTCTTATTTCTGCTTTGTTCAGTGTCATCTTCCACAAGACAAAATTATCCGTGTCATATATGAACACGTTGACCACCAACTACGTGATAAATCATGTTTGACTGTTTTTATTATGACACCGACTACAATTATCTACTACCAACAAGTTATTCTGCATGGCATTATTCGATATATCTTTATTTACGTGTCTCGACAACAAATTTACTCACAGTGATAGTTTTACTGTGAAAACAATGTCAAGATCTCAGTTGAAGCCATAAATCGGCACATAATTATTATTTTCTTGCATCATTTTTTTATTATAAAGTTGACGTTTCAAGTCCGATTTCTAATTGACCACTGACAGTCAACGGGTTAAAATCGAGAGCCGATACAGGATCTGATTGATATATTAGTTTATTTTTTACGGCCTATCAACATCTTTGCATGTAATTTAAATCCAGAAAATAATTTTGGATTGCAACAAAATTAGAAGATAATAAATATTGACTGATACAAGTTCTACTAATTAACCCGTAGCTGGAGAGAGAAGACGTGGATTCATACCTTTCTCAAGGGTATTTGGACGCAAGTGTAAATAAAAATCACAACTGAAATTAGACCTCGGCTCTCCGACCTCCGGTTATTCATTACCCCACACGAAAATCCAATCTTGCAACATTAACTATTCCTAAGCAATCACCCATATAGATATTGACAAGATTGGACGTTACTTAACTTCGGTGATCTTAAGGAAATTGTTGTTTCAGTGTGATATGGCCGTAAGGCATCATTACAAGTGGAACAACATTTCTAACAATTTCAGTAACTACTACCACTAGAAAAGAACCTTATTGTTATTAGGCATTTTCTTCTTAAATTTATCAGACATAAGTATATAAGTAAACGGGAAAAGGGTTACTACCCAAAGCAAAGAATCTTATTTTTTTAAGCATTTTCTACTTCTTAACTCAGTAAAACACAAGGATATAAGTAAACGGTAAAATGGCTACTACCCCCCCAGCAAAGAATATTATTCTTGTTAAGCATTTTCTTATTAACTTAGTCAGACACAAGGATAAAAGTAAGCGGTAAAAGGGTTACTACCCCTAGCAAAGGATCTTATTGTTGATAAGCATCTTTTTCTTAACTTAGTCAGACACAAGGATATATATAAGTAAACGGTAAAAAGGTTACTACCGCTAGCAAATAATTGATGTTAAACATTTTCTTCTTAACTTAGCAGACACAAGGATATAAGTAAACGGTAACACGGCTACTATCCGTAGAAAAGAATCTCATTGTTGTTAAGTTTTTTCTTATTAATTTAGTCAGACACAAGGATATAAGTAAACGGTAAAAAGGTACTACCCCTAGCGGAGAATTTTATTGTTGTTAAGCATTTTCTTCTTAACTTAGACAGACACAAGGATATCAGTAAATGGTAAAATGGCTACTACCCCTAGCAAAGAATCTTATTATTGTTAAGCATTTTCTCCTTAACTTAGTCAGACACAAGGAAATAAGTAAACGGTAAAAGTGTGTGGATCGGTATTACTGCGGCAGTTCATGTTTGCAACAAGCAATATGACGTCTTTATTGTAATTGTGTAAATACTTTCTAATGTTTTGTTTGCTTTTTATCGATGTTAAATCTGTCTTCAGGCAAAGTTAAACTTGAGAGGAAAAAAGGTAATAAAATGATTCAGAAGATGAGAGCGACAATTCGTCTTCTTGAAGCTAACACGGCCGACCACGATACATGTGTTCTTTATTAGATGCCTAAGGAAAAAAAAATATTAGCACTTTCAATGCCGACGTTGTTTGACGATTGGCTTCTTCAAAGAACCTTGTAAAGGCTCCAACAGGTCGTGTCCTAACGTAATGTCGTCCTCAGCAAAAGAAGACATTGAATCTAAATGCGCTTTTGACAAGCCTATTTAACTTAATATTATTCTAAAAAGGAAGGCAGACATCATTCTATAAAGATTTTTATCTGGGTCGAGGCAGGCTGATTCGAATATTACCTTTCTCTACCTCCATAGTATCATTTGTTTTCACTGAATGCTAAAAATATACAGTGGAGTGTAAAAGTCACAGCTCATTTTAAACAACTGTAAATTTCTAATAACTAGAATTTTTTGAAACACGTAGACGCGTGTAGAGATCTTTTAGTATTTTTGAAATTATTGTTTGTATTTTTACCGTGATTTACAAACTGTACGTCTCGTTCAATTTCGATGATATTTGAATAAGCCGATTTCTTTGGAAAAATACATTTAAATATTTCATTAATTTAATTTACCGTAATTCCTCATGTATAATATGTCTTCATCTATAATATGCACCCCTAAAATTGTGCTGAAAATGTGGGAAAATGCTTTTACTCGCGCATAATACGGACTCCTTGGATGGTAAACAAACCCTATAAATTGTACCTAGCCAATTTCCTTAGAGCCAGCGTTTCCTACTCTTATTTAAAAATGCTTTTAAGCAGAGAATAATATTATTGTAATTTAGTTTTATGATAATTCTTATTTCATTTTATATTTGATTTGAAACATATGATTTTATTTTGAACATTTTTAGGGGTCATATATTCACCAGAATGTTTTGTGTCAAAAATGTTGTATGTTTGTGATGCGTAGTTATTTTGCAACTGAAATCATCCTAGGAAACGTCATTTTTAAAGATTTTTTTTTGTAGCTTTGCAAAATACGCACACATAATTTTTCTTATGTTTTAGACAAAATTCGTAATATACATGGGAATCACGAAATTTTTATGGGACTTCATGTAAACAATATGTTTTGAAATTTTTTTTTCCTTTTTTATTTCTTTAACTCTCCTTTTAAATTCGTAGGATTTCTTACAAGTGATCATGCAACATACAACAGGCCATACATAAATATTTCTTTCTGAAGCCAAATTCTAACTTTTAGAAACTTTTGCCCTTGTAATGTTTCATAGGTCTCACAATTGCAGTGCCAACTGGAAACTGGATTCTTTTATATAAAGTCTTAAAGAAAAGATATGCAAAAAACAATATTGCATTTTATTAGATATTTCTTATTTTAATCATTAAATCATTTTAAAAATAGGGGGCTTATTTTGTATTTAAAATAATAAAACTTAAGAATTAAAAGAAAAGAATTAAGGAAAAGTTATTGTACACACCTATGCACTCTAGTAAATCAATGTGTACTTTGTACCCCGTTACCCGTATGCATTTCTTCCGAAAATTTTGTTTCTATCGGTCAATGTATGGCTATTTTAAAGGGTATGACTGACGGGACTCACATAATTTTATTTCTAATAATTTCCATCTTATAAGTGCATGTTTTTCATTGTCGGTCAACAGATGAGATTTTGACCATACTGAAATCATTTCACATCTAATTATCATATATTTTAGCAGGGGTCCTGAAGTAGCAATTTTATTCTCAACGTGCCACAGAAATGACCAGGAAAAATGATTCAGATACGTCACATAAACCAAGTCAGATGATGCGCTTTAAAACAGAAAAATGTCTGCAATGGTAACTTATTACATAGTGTTGATCTCAAGCATGTAATGCATATAGTTAATATTTTCTATGGCTTCCTGCAGCATAATTGTGTCAATATAGGATATATACAAATCCTTCAACATCTTCCCAGGTACTGGATATCTTTCCTTGTAGTTGGTCTCACACAAGATTGTGTAGACTCTTTTGATGATTTTAACGCCTTAGATATATCAGCATTTGGTCCATGATTTCGGCTAGGGTTCTATTCTGGTCAATCTCTCAATCCTAAAACACAGTATATGTATCAGTCTCTAAACTATTTACATTGGTCAAACTTTTGTCCTCATCTTCGTTACCATATTAACGACGCCTCGGCCGTTGTACGCTCCAGTCTTCATTAGGTGATTGGAATTTCGAATTGAACTCTTTATTTCGTCCATTGTGTTAGATTGTTCTAGATTCACATATCCTGCATCTTCCGGTTGTCTCAGTTATCTCCCTTTAACTCAACTCTCCAAATTTTTGCTCAACCCAGCTGTAGCCAGGTATTGATCTCACAACTCTTTGGGTTAAAACACTGGATTCAACCATCGCTTTTATCCATTGGGCTATGTGTCCTCAAGGAAATTCCAATCGCCTGACGAAGGCTGGAGCCTACAACGACTGAAACGTCTTGAATGGGGCAACAAATATGAGGACAACAGTCGGAACAATGTAAATAGTGTGAATGATTAAAATAATTCGTCTCAGAAATATAAACAAACAATCAGTCTTTATTGCGTTGCAGAGAACCTATGATATAGAATACAGTAAAGCTAAAACGTTTTACCTTCATCCAAGTCTGGCATCAAATGTTTCTTCATAAACTAGATGTATTTAGAACTATTCAAGTTATAGTCAGTTTAAAAAGAATTTTGTATCATCCCTTTTTATGCAGCCAGAAAGCATCAGGCTCTTACTCCCAAACTATACATACACAGGCACATTTATATGTAGTACCGGGCAAAAGTCTTTGGAAATTTTAAACTATTTTAAATCTCTAGTTTCCCTTTCATAAGTGGATGTTTTTATTGCGTTATCGACGGACTAAACTTTGTCTATATTGCACTCATTTTCGTACATAATTATTTATTTTTGAAGTGTTCTAAAGGAAAGGAGAAGAAGCAAGACGACAACCCAAAATGGCCGTGCAACATTCTACCTAACATTATTTTTTTCTTTTCACTTTTCTGTTTCACTTCTAAAAGGCAGATATTTTTTTTTCCGAACAGGACCGATTTTATCCTGCATAAAGGGAAATTCTTACATTAAATTTCTCCATCGTTTCATTACTGAGATCATGGTAAAAATTACCAAAGTAACACGAATGAAGATAGTGAATATGGCCAAATATATGAACCAGCGAAGGAAACTGGAATATCAACAAACGGCATTCCAGAAATCCTCTTGAAATCTCAAAGATTAGATTTTGAATCGATTAAATTATAATCGTCTTCGTCTTATAGGATAATTCAGAGATTAATCAGGACAGCAAAAATCTCAGTGAAAGAAAACTGTTAGGCAAGTGATGGATTAGTGTGTCTTGCTTAATTTGGTGTCAGTAGATATCACTAAGTGCATACCTCATGAACACAGACTGAAGCGATTCATTTCAACGAAGAATCTGGCTTAAAACAAAAACTTGATAAATATCTAAACGCCATTTGTTTTTTTGTTTTATTTTTGCCTAATCTTGATTTTTTTAATGAATTCTCCTTGACTTTTAATGTGGTAATGAAGGGATTAAACTGCAAAATCCAGGAAATTTGTTAAAATCAAGATCAAAACTCCGTCCGGCAGTGTTCGAACCTGCGAGTGATAGCATGGATAATCACCGTATATATAGCGCGTCCACAGAAAACTTGCCCTATGTGGTATTTGGTATGTTATTGTTGTAGAGTAGTTTTCACAGTGGAGGCTAGTATTTCAATAAGTCGTCCTAAATTAGGTTCGACGTACAAAACGTTAGGAACTTGAAATAAGAGTTAATGACGCAGCAATCTAGTTGTTGGTTGATACTTCAATGTCCGACATCGACTGACTCGCTCAACACCACGGAGTATTTATCGATCCACCCACGAGGATTGAATGTGGCACAAGGCCGTGTTTAATGTGGTTTCTCCGAGCCCGTAGACTCGGCCAAAAATATAGCCTTTGAACCCGGACGAATGCATCGTCCGGGTTACTCTCTGCGTTAGCAGAGAGTTCGACAGAAGGCGCGCGCAGTCAGAGACCGCTCAACACCACTGAGTATTTATCGTTCCACCCACGAGGACCGAATATGGCACAAGGCCGGTTTTAATGTGGGTATCCTCGAGCCCGTAAATGGCCAAAAATATAGCCTTTGAACCCGCCTAGACGGGTTCAGGCCCGGAAACCTTGTTTCAGGCCCTCAGGTTCCTCTCCTCGACAGGATGAAAAAACCTAAACACCTTCGGCAAAGCCTCGTCCGGTTTTTATGTTTTTCCTCTCTCGGCCAAAATATAGTGCCGATTATACGGGTTCAGGCCCCTTCGACACGAAATCCATCGGCAAAGCCTCGTCGTTCCTAAGTGTGCAGATCAAAGACCCGCTAAACACCACTGAGTATTTATCTTCTCACCCACGGAAAAGAATATGGCACAAGGCCGGTTTTTTATATGGGTTTCCCTGAGCCCGTAGGCTCGGCCAAAATATAGCCTTTGAAGCCGATTAGACGGGTTCAGGCCCTGTCTACCTCCCGGACGAAACCTTGCCCTTCGGCAAAGCCTTGTCTTGGTTCCTCTCTTGCTTACGCAGAGGTTCGACAGGAGGCGGTGCAGTCAAAGACCGCTAAACACCACTGATATTTATCTTCTCACCCACGGAAAAGAATATGGCACAAGGCCGGTTTTTATGGGTTTTCCCGAACCCGTAGGCTCGGCCAAAAATATTTTGAAGCTGATTAGCCTTAGTTCTCCCCGACCGAAACCTTGCCCTTCGGCAAGCCTCGGGTTCTGCTTACGCAGGCCCTGTGCAGTCAAAGACCGCCTCCCACTGAGTATTTATCTTCTCACCCACGGAAAAGAATATGGCCTTTTCCCCAGCCGTAGGCTCAAAATATCAGCCTTGAAGTGATTAGACGGGTTCCCTCTTCCCCGGACGAAACCTTGCCCTTCGGTAAATTCTGAGGAGGTCACGAGGTGCAGGACCGCTAAACACCACTGAGTGGCTATCTTTCACCCACGGAAAAGAATATGGCACAAGGCCGGTTTTCCTACCTGGTTTTCCTGGTTGGTAGGCTTCGGACAAAACCTAGCCTTTTGAAGCCGATTAGACGGGTTCAGGCCCGTCTACCTCCCCGGACGAAACCTTGCCTTCGGCAAAGCCTCGTCCGGTTCTCTCTGCTTACGCAGAGAGTTCGACAGGAGGCGTAGTCAACAGACCGCTCAACACCACTGAGCCCAACTGGCCACTGCTACTACTACTTATTATCTGTGGGAGAGTCTATTACAATAGAATACGGTATTATAGTATAACAGTTATTTACTTTTTCCTCTATTTTGTGAAAATTTTGAAACCAGGATCGGGATTCAACCCTTTTAAAGAAAGAATCCTATTTGTTTTGCTAAACGTACGTTTTTACTTTATGTGCGTGTTACGTTATGTATTAAAATGATTTAGGAGGCCTATATAGCTATGTTCGTAAAAAGTCACAACACCTAGAGAACGAGGGTTTCAGTGTACTGTTGGTCATTTTAAAATATGCGCTTTTTCATCAAATTTTAAACAAGTTCCGCGCAGCAGGATTGTTTTAGAAACCATAGGTTAGATTTATTTGTGTATACATACATACCTCTGTCTATATTTCTGAGATGAGGTGATGAGGTATTATGTACATTATTCGGACTATTGTCCTCATATTTGTCGCCATATCTATTACAACGTTTCGACCGTTGTACGCTCCGGCCTTCTTCAGGTGGTTGGAATGTCGAACTGAACCCTTTATTTCGCTCACTGGGGTAGACTGTTCTAGTATTTTTGGTGTTCTTGAAGCCTTACCTTAAGGTGGCGGCTCGTCTCCCTTTTATATTTCTTTCCGCAGATGCACGGGATAGCGTACACACAGTCTTTAGTCATGCTCTCCTCTATGGTGGGGGGCTTACTCGGGAGAGATATCTGCGAAGTTTCGTCCAGCTTTTGAAGGTTGTCCTGATGTTATATGGACCGCAGATCCTTTGTATTTTCTCTGATAACCCCTTCACATAAGGCAGGCAGACAGTTTTCTGGGTGTTGTTGTTCTCCTCTTGTACCCGACAATTCCCAATTTTGCGGGGCTGCTGCCATGTACCCAGGGTAGTGGTTACGTTGTAGGGTACTACTTATACTGACCAATTCTTTATCTAATGTCTCTGGGTCGCCACTTATGACGTTTTCTCGGTGTTGTCAGCAGCGGACGATTCCTTTCTTTACGCTGTATGCATGGTGGGAGTTGAAATTGAGGTGAATGTCGGTTTACTGTATACGGATGTCTTAAACCCATGCTCTGTTCGAGGTATTAGAACATCCAGGAATGTGAGTGTGTTTACTCACTTTCTCCATTGTGAACTGTATTGGAGGTCTTATTGAGTTCACATGGTCCATTAGAACCTGAACATCTTCCTGGTGTGGCCAGAGTATGAAGGTGTCATCTACGTACATTAACCATATAGTTGTCTTTAGAGATATAGATTCTAATGTCATTTCCTATAAGTATTCCTATATATATTCGCCATTGCTGGTGATAGTGGCGAGCCCATTGCTAAACCCTCATCCTGTCGATATATGTGTCATCCCATTCAGAAGTGTGTTGTTTGTGTACAGAAAGTCAACATCTCCATCAGATTATCTATTGAAATACTGGTCCGTTCTTATAGGGCTGAGTCAGAGTCCAATCAATCTCTGACTACTAAGAGCGCCTCCTCCGTATTTACCTTGATGAACAAACTCACCACGTCCAAGCTCACCACCTGGTTGTATAGGATGGGAGTATCTTTTATTATTCCCCACGGTTGGCGGAGCGCCTGGACATATGAAGGGAGACTTTCCGATCAATGGGTCAATTATATCTACAAGGAAGGACTCGGAGGGTGGCACACAGAGCCTTGGCACCAACAATCTGCCTGAGTTGAATACCGTCTTTGTGAATCTTAGAGACCGTATATGTGAGGGTAGCTTGGTGTAACGCTGCGATAACTGCCTATACATCTTAGGTGCAAGTGATCCTTGTTCTTGATTAGTATCTGTGACAGTTTGCGTTTCGTTTTCATTGTAGGAACCTTTTTTCTTTTTGCTGTAGCTAACATTTAATAAGTTTTTCTTGTATAATCTGATTTGTCCATCACTACAGTCGCATTGCCTTTGTTAGCCGGTACCTTTTTTTCATTCCTCTGTTGGGATCCGATCGCTAGCCTATCAGTTTTCACTTTATGTTTGACCTTCGAAGGCCAAGCCGTGGAGAGAAATATAAAAGGGAGACGAGCCGCCCATAAGGTAAAGGTTTCAAGAATACCAAAAAAGCAACACGAGGGAAGTAAAAAAATCAGGCGTATTTGACCATATATATAAATAAAGAAATCCCCGCCTTCTGTGGAATCAGGTTGAGATCATGAGAAAAAAACCATTGGAAAATTCGTAAACTTAAGGCATCAGCACATATGCTTGGCCACAAAAGTCTCCTGAGCCAACTAAGCATAGAAATGAATACAATATGCGAACCAGTAATAAGGAGTGCCAGAGAAAAGCGATAATGACCACAAAAATTGGAATATGAGCTCTGGTAAAAAATATATATGATAACAGTAAAAATTGCTATATGAGCACTGGTAAAAAGGTTACTGAAGACATTGGGTTTATAATACCCAGAAATTCATACACAGCTGTCATCAAGGACATATTTCACAGTGGATAAAGGCGTTGGTTAGATCCAGGACCCAAAGAGTATGAATGGAGAACTTTCAGAGGGAAAATTAAAAGACATCTATTAAACGTGGCCTAACCCAGTGAGCGAAATAAAGGGTTCAGTTCGACATTCCAACCACCTGAAGGAGGGCGGAACGTCCAACGCTGTAAATATGACGAGAAAGATAAGGACGATAGTCCGAATAATGTAAATAATGTGTACACACACACACACACACACACACACACACACACACACACACACATATATATATATATATATATATATATATATATATATATATATATATGAATAAAAATGACAATAGGAAAACTGGTAATTGCTGACGCGTTTCGTCCAATGTGGACTTTATCAAAGCAAAATACAATTTCGAAAAATTTTTTTTTTTTTTTTTTTTCATTTTCGTATTTTTGCTTTGATAAAGTCCATTGGACGAAACGCGTCAGCAATTACTTGAAGTTTTCCATTGTCATTTTATCTTTATAAATATTGTCTTCTCTACCGATTAAATCCGGAGAATTTTTCATATATATATATATATATATATATATATATATATATATATATATATATATATAATATATGTAAATCTGTTTATAATGAACTTTATTACCAACAGTTACTGGCCTGAATATCCGAGAAAGAAATCTTCATAGAAAATATTTGTCCTTGTTAATTATTTATTTTATATTTATATTTCTTTTTTTTTATATTGAGTGTTGCAAAGATTGTCACTTGGGTATAGGATACGGAGTCATTTGAGTTAGTCTCTACAGTTTTAACCTACCTGTAGTTGCAAGATTTTTTTAATGAATTACCACCTTACTCCCTGCTGCTTAGTCTCTGCAAGTTATTTATTTTTTCAATTAAATGTACTATTTTTTCTACTTATAAGCCTCGATGTCGGTTATGGGATTTTTGTAGATAGTATTTTGTTAGAAACTGTATTCATTTAGTATGTCTATATTCCTATTTTACCCCACAAATGTCGGAATATACTTTTAAAATTTGATTTAACTTAGATTTTCAGCGATGTTGGCTGATTTGACAGCTAACTGGAGATGCTAAAAGGACGCATGTAACGTTATCAATAATATGCTACTGTTTCAGTATCAGGACGGTTGCTATGGTAACAGGACTATAGTAAGTGCTAAAGCGAAGCGAAAATGCTTATGACAGATTGATTTTGAACTCTGTCGGACATGCGCACTTAAGTTATAAACTTTCTGCTCAGTTCCATTTTTATAGCAACGCTTGGAAGAAAAGTGTGTAGAGTGTGATCGTCTTCACACACTGCAGAGCTTCTACAGAGACCATAATCAAGTTTTTGGCCAATGACAACATCCCCCAGGTCCGACAACAAACATATCCTCCAGATTTTGCACCTTGCGACTCTTTCCGAAAATCCTACTTGAAATATATATATATATATATATATATGAACGGAGGTCCGGCCATCTTAGTTGCAGTATAACTCGCAGGTGTTCTCTTTGGTTTGAGACAGCAAATATATGGATTGTGTTCACACAGATTTGACAGTAATATTAACAGCTAGGTGGTAATATAGAAAATGTAAGTGAAGTAAACTGAAAGACTTACTTGGTCATTTTTGTCTCTCATAAAATATTTTTTAAGTGAAGATGTCACATAGCATAGTGAAATACAGAAATCCTCATAAATGCAACTTCGTATGAAATTCGACTTAACACTCTTAATCTATATATATCTATATATATATATATATATATATATATATATATATATATATATAAATATATACATATATATGTTTTGAAAATATGACAAACTGGAAAGAACTTTTTTTCTTTGGGATGAAACGCGTCACAAGAAACTTTCCAGTTTATCATATTTTTTCTAAATATTATTTGTTGATATATAAAATTATACAAATATTATCGTTATATCATATATATATATATATATATATATTTGACGTAAAGTAAAAAATTACCCTCATATACTTCAGCATACTTACTCTATGTATCTACCTATCCATATACCTATCTGAATCTCTTCTTCCATCTATCTCAGTTTCTCCATCTATTCATCTATCTATCTATCTATCTATCTATCTATCTATCTATCCTAGTCTCTTCATCTATCTGTCTATCTATCTATCTCTTCATTCATTCATCTCAGTCTCTTCATCTATCTATCTATTCATCTATCTATCTATCCTATCTATCTATCTATCTATCTCAGTCTCTCCATCTATCTATCTATCTATCTTAGTCTCTTCATCTTTCTATCTATCTATCTCAGTTGTTTCCTATCTATTTATCTATAAATCTATTTGTTTTAGTACCTTCATTTATCAATCGTTGTTTTATTTGTCTATTCAGAAATGACTGTATTACTGATAAATATATGTATGTTTTCGTCTCTTGATATGCATACCAACTGACGCACATTCATATGTATGTATGTATGTGTGTATGTATGCATGGGTGTGTATGTGTATGTGCGGGTATGTATATCATTATTTGTGTCCCGTGGGAAATTCACTATTATACATATGTAGTTCACAAGAACGAAGATAATTCAGGCTGCGAGCAGGCCGACCGTCTTTTTCACCATTAAAATAATATCGAGCTTACTCTTGACGCTTGCCTCTCCTCGAATCAAAGAAAGCCTACAGGCTGATAATAAACGATAGTCGCAATTCGTATTGTATTTCCCCTCCAGTTCTTGTAATGTAAATGCGACGATAAAGTGATTGTAAAAATAAAAATCACCTCGGATAGCTGATACTTAATCTTTATGTGTTTTTGTTGTTGTTATTCATGTTTATTATTATTATTATTATTATTATTATTATTATTATATTATTATTATTATTATTTTCTTTCGGAATTGACTGAGAGAGAGTTAATCTACTTCGACATTTTCGTATTTTTGATAAGCATGCGCAGAAATCACCAGAAATCTCAAATCGAATAACAAAAGATGACTTGGAGTTGTTATGTGACTCTGGGACCAGGATGGCTGTTTCTATGAAAGGATATATGCAACATTTAAGTTTTTTTTCTGCTGTCTATTCTACCCCTTTTTGCTCTGACAATCCGCTTCCTTCTTTCATTATATCCTTTGCGGTCTCTGGGCGTATCTTTGTATATATGTTGATCTTAGTTTACATTTTCCATCATTCGCTATCTTCGAGATTTATATTTCTGTAGTTCAACCTAACATCTCCAACTATTCAGAATGCCCTCGATTTGTCTTTATCTCTCATCACTTATTTACCTCTCGAAATGTTTCCAGCAAGCGGAGTAACTTATGTGTGTTTTAGGTACGCACGCACACATACACACACACAAACATAATAATCGACTCTCCTGTCGAGATATATATATATATATATATATATATATATATATATATATATATACATATTGACTGACTGTTTCGCTGTCTCACAGCTCATCAGTGTGGTTAGACGTCCGGTTGCCTCTAGCTAGCATCGAAACCTGGCTGAATTGACGTCAGTCGGGTATTCGCACGGCAGGGATGAAGTCGAAAAGCGTATTTATTTTTAGATAAACAGAAAGTGACTGAGAGAACGCGATTCGTTTTGACCAAAGTGTCTTGCATTATTAGCCTTAATAGTCACTGTTTACAAACCCATACTTACTCCTCAGAGAGCTCAACAGAAATAAATTTTTCAGGAGCATATATATTGTCATCCAAAGACAGACTGTTTCGCTGTATCACAGCTCATCAGTGTATCTAGACGTCCGGTTGCCTCTAGCTAGGTTCGAAATGACGTCAGTCGTGTATTCTACCACAAAGACGTTGGCGCACGGCAGGGATGAAGGTGAATTTAAGCGTATTTATTTTTAGATAACCAAAAAGTGACTGAGAGAACTCGATTTGATTTGCAGAAGTGTCTTGCATTATTAGCCGTAATAGTCACTGTTTACAAACTCACACTTCCTCACCAGAGAGCTCAAACGAAATAAATTTTTCAGGAGAATATATATTGTCATCCATTTCGCTATATCACAGCTCATCATTGTAAGAGCTCAACCGAAATATGCACATTTCATTGAATCCGACAGACAATATACTTTTATTTAGTTTTCTTATACAATTTCTCCTACGATCTATTAGATGAAACATATATTCATGCATAATATTGGTGTTATATAGAAGGTGGAATATTTGGGATATATTATTTTTAACATATTTGCTAGGTTTGTTGCAGTAAATTTTATTGTACAGAATATATGTATTTGCATATACATGCAGATTTTATACTATTCTGACAAGCCATGGCTACTATAAATAAATAGGGCACTGACTTGGCCAAATGGTTGGCTGAATTACTCCATCCGGTCTCAGATATCTTTTCAGTACACAATATTCCAGACGCTTTCCTTTTTTCAAATGTCATTAGAAGTTTAGAAATTGAAAATAAACTGATGGCATCTTTTGTCATCGTCAGTTTTTATATAAATGACCCTCTTCATGAGACCATTAGCTGATATTCTCTATATGGGGTAATTTGGGCCCGCCCAGCATTTCTGAAAATCTGTTTTTGAAATGCATGCGTCTGGCTAATGAAGGAGCTGAATTTAGTTTTAATAATATGATGTATGTCCAGACTGATGGTGTTGCTATGGGTAGACCTTTCGGCCCTATTTTGGCCAATATTTTCTTAGGCTATTTTGAACGACTTTTGTTCTACATGGTCCATAAACCGTACATTTATACGATGTATGTTGACTTCTTAATTTTTGATTCCGCCAGTGATGCTACGATTTATTCGCGGAACTCTCCATCCATCCTTCAGTTTACTATAGATGTTGAGATTGATGGTGTATTTTTTTTTTTTTTGCATGTTACTATTAAGCATAAGAATATGGGATATTCTTTACTAGCGTTTTTCGCAAACCTACATACAAATGCTTATACACAAGTTAGAATTCGTTTGTCACCAAATCCCACAAGATTGGTCTAATCTCAACCATGGTTCATCACGCATTGATGATCGGTTCTCCTAATTTGGTAGATGGAGAACTTGATAGTATCCGGAAATTTTTTGAAGATAATGGATATCACACCAATATCATCAAACGTGTTATAGATAGTAAAATCAAACATTTTAAGGAACCAGCGGTTTTTGGGACCTAGTTGGTGCCTTATTTATTTAAAGTTGCCTTGTATTGGAAGGAAGTATCGGCAGTTACTGACAGAATTTCAGCTTTTCTCGTGTCATGTTACAATGTTGTTAAGTTGGACATTGTTTTTCAAACAAAATCTGCGTTCCCTTCCTTTAGTTAGAATCGTTTGTCCTATTTTCAGAAAAATTTAGTTATGTTGTGATGATCAAGCCTTTTCTCCGAGATTTGAGATAATCTGAGATGATCTCTCAGAAACGGTGTTCATAATTGTTATGGTCCGGGTTAGGACCAAGGAAGAACAACACGAACACAAGAGTAGAAATAACGAAGGTATATTACACGAAATAATAATACAAGATGTGGAAGGTGTTAGTATGACTGTCAGTCTGGTTTGGAGTGAAATACTATCGGCTCGACTCAATTCGATATTTACTTGTGCCCCCCCACGAGGGAAAGATGTGGCACAAGGCCGAGTTTTACGTGGGCATTCCGAGCCCGTAGGCTCGGCCAAAAAATGCCCGTAGAAACTGTAAAAACAGAATCGGGTTGGTCTCTCTTGAGAGGCGTAGTATACATCATGTTAGGAAGAGTTCATTCTGTAGTTATAGGTAAGGACCCATGACAATAATATATGTTGCCATGTAGAAAGGATAATCATTGTTAATACAAGTCAAGAAAGACCTGTCGATCATACTTTCAAAAAACAAAAAGTAAAGAAAACTGATTCCCATCAAGATGAAACGTTGTCCTTACAATACAACAAATAATTTTACACTTTAGATAAAAATGTACGGGCAGTTCATGGCAAAAATATATTTTGATCATTTCACCGCAAGCAAAGCGATAATACCAGTATAACGTTGGGGTTAACACACGTTAAAAGAGAATGAAAAGATTTTAGTGGGGTGGAGGTTTTGAGGAAAAAAACAAAAAAGGAATAGGTTAAAAAGTCAGAAGATGGCGATTGACGTTGAATTTTAAGTCTTTGAAGAAATCGGAAGAAATTGCTTTAAACTTTATTTTTAGTCGATACCCAAATATAAGTAGACGCTTCGTTTATTTATTAAATAGTATATTTATTTATTTTTGTCTACCGGCCTGAATATTCGAGAAATTTTTATTAATGAAAGATACGCGCTCTACGTCAGAGCGTATATATTTCCTTAATAAGATTTCGCCTTTGGCAAGACGGATCTCAGCGAAATACCATCAGGATGTTCTTTGTAGGTAGCTACAGACTTTGGACGTAAACGTATCAGAATAATCCGAACATATATTATAGTGAACGGGGTACTATTCGATTCCTTTAAAAATGACAATTTTTGTGATGTGCTAACACAAGGGAAACCAATCAAACTAACCGAAAGCTGATGTCATTTGTTAGTTCAGGATAAACAACCGTACATTTAAAATATTCCTTTAAAGTTCATCTAGCAAAGGTATTTAGCTCGAAAACAATGTTGGCAAAGTGAATCATACTGCTTCAATCCAACGGAGACAGTCAAAATAAAAGGCGATGTTCATTCATAGTAAGAGGACACAAAATAAAGAATTGTCCTTGGTGGCAAGTGCTTACATTCTAACCGTCTTGCTGAGAGCAAGAGTTACAATATGAGGAAAATGATTGGTCGAAATTCAGCCGGGGATCTTAAATGTAGATTTAAGCCGGAGAACTGATAAATAAAATGGGAGGCGCTCATGAACAAATACAACAGAAGAAGCAAAGGAAAACAAATAAAAAAAAAAAAAGAACATAAGTCGGAAAAAACAAACTCTGGCAACTCCTGGGAAATCAAGATACCCTGACCGTCAGACAAACTAATAATGGAAGTAATCAATTATTCGCACAGGTATACACATACACACACACACACACATACATATATATACACATATATATATATATATATATATATATATATATATATATAAAGTCACTATTAAAAGATACTGAAACATACGCGAGCGATAGTTTTTTGACTATATGTTGCACAGATACATAATTTTTTTACATTCATATATGCATATATACATGCATATAGATGTATACGTATAGAGATATACAATTTGGAACAGTGTGAATGGGAATCTACAGATCATTTAAAAATATTTATATCTAGAAACGCTCATTCTTCATGTTATGAAAAAACGCAACACATAAGAAATAAAAGTTTGAACAATGCACACGTATGTATGTATATATATATATATATATATATATATATATATATATATATATATATATATATATATAAATAAAGATAGATAGTGTTTTTTATATAGAGAGACACAATTCTATTGAGAATCACGTCATTATTACTATTATGATATATATTTGATACCCGGAGTTATATTTTCCGATTTCTTTTTGAATTTGTAAGTGTGATGAATTGGTTCGTGATTACGATTCCAATGTAATAAATTATTAACCATGGAATATTAGTTTTTGAGCCTTTTATATTATTTCCTCTTTATTGTCGATAACACTACACGGATTTTCATGCAGTTAATGTAATCTTCAGGTGTGGATTCTGAGTGTTATAGATTGAGAGATAGATAACGGATAGATACATTTTCAGCAATTCTTTCGTACTAGTATAAGCACATACACACACACAGACATACACACACACTTATATATATATATATATATATATATATATATATATATATATATATATATATATATATATATATATATATATATGAAAAGTGTATATAAATATAAACAAATATATATATATGTATAATTATTTATATATTATATGCGCGGTACTTATTAGAAAGCGCTCAATATCAGAGATAGAGCTAACATATTTGGTTGGATAGATGTGAGTTTGTGACCTGGGTTTCACCTTTAGCGATCGTCAGACAAACTGATTAATGTTTTAAAAAATTTGGATTTATGTAGATTGCATGTATTGGTGTTATTGTGAAAGTGGGGGAAATTTCGTCGTTTTGTCATTCATCGTACTAACGCAAACATCGATGTATGCAGACACATATACACATTTGGTCGTCCGTCGGGACTCATACATATATAAACATATGTGGGCTGTTTTCGCTATGACACATGTATGTATACGGGTGGTGTTATATCTATACATACGCATTTGTATGTTGAAATGTTGAAATCTAAACATTGGAATTGTCTCGTTGATGTGTACATGTCATATGTATTTTTCCAGCTGACGATCGCTAAAGCGTAAAACCCAGGGTCACAAACTCACATCTATCCAACCAAATATATATATATATATATATATATATATATATATATATATATATATATATAAAAAATTAATGGCCAGAGTTATTTGGTTTAAGTTATTTAAGTTAGAGGTCAAATGTTAAATAGGGAAAATATTTTTCAAATTACAAAATACTTCAGCCAAAAACCCCGAATTACAGGAAATATTTTTCAATAACACAATTAAATTTTGTTACAGTAAGAAAACACAATAAAAAGCAAACCAGGTTTGGAAAATAAAAGTAAATATAACAAAAATTCGATTGTAAACTGGAAAAAATTAAAAGAATCCTAACCTGCAACAATCATAGTAATATCTGCAAATATTTTCAACAAGAAAAATAGATGCAATATTTTAGACC
>CAHIKZ030005329.1:1612500-1625000 GCA_903632075.3 Acanthosepion pharaonis | reverse complement strand
TCGATAAACAAAACAGATTTTTTTTTAAATTGTACAAAAAATCCTTGTTAGTATCTCGAATATCACCCGCATTTACGAAATGTAATTAACTCCATGATTTTTGGTAATTTTTTATTCTGAGGTTTGAAGTTCTTGCTAGGCAAGTTAAAAAAATTCTGAAATAAAATTCATAATTTCAAAATGTGTCAAAAATTAGAATTTCTTGGGGGTAAATTAATATTTGCGATAAGTAATCATACATTATTTGGAGTGAATTAGCAGAAAAAAATTGCGGGAGGCTTTAGTAGGCTGGTTTCTTTCTCACATTTTTTTTTCTTTTCCTGATTTTTGAGAGCGTATTTTAATGACTACCGGGAAAAAGTTTAGAAAAATATCGCAGAGGATACGGGAAATGTTTTCATTATGAAAAAATAAGTGATGGCTGAAAATTTGACGACAGTGCGGTGTTTACATTTCAGATGCGTTGTAAATGTAACATGAAAACCAAAAATGATCTTGCCGAATTCAAAATTCTAATGTTGAAAATATTTTCTACTAATGATTGCAGTCAAAATATTGATGAGATATTTTGATTCCTGATTGATTTTTCTTTGTTTTACTGCCACTAATCGCTGACAAAAGTAACTGTTTAAATGTGTCGTGTTTCTAGAAAATCCATTCCCGTTTTGCTCACAGAGGTTCATAAAATGAACACTATCATCGATATATATTTGAGGGGATACATTTCAAGAGACCCAAGGTTTCTTTTACAATCACAAGAGTCTTGGTAGTAAAATTAATATATTTTTTTTTTAAATTCCATTTAATTTTGAGGGTCCTCTACGCTGACATATATTTCCTGGATAAGGCAAAAATAAATTTAGATATGTGAACAAAATAGACTATGTGTCTTCTTTTTCAATCCTAATTTAAATGTCAGGTGACCAACCGGTTAGACTGTTATCTTTCCAATGAGGCGAAACAAGTGTGAAAATTAAACATCAAGGAATTGTTTTAAGAGAGAGAGAGAGAGAGAGAGAGAGAGAGAGAGAGGAAAATGCGACAGTGAAAAACCGAAATCTCCTTGGAATAGTCAAACATAGTATTATAGAAGAGGAAAATCTCTTTCGAAACAAAGAAAAGAATTCCATGTAATATCTGGTTCTACAGTGGGATGCTTAAAATACCATAGAACGAACATGTGCGCAATGGAATTTCTACTTGGCTCTCCTCAGTCTGAATCGCTTTTTGATAGTTTGGAGTGTTAATAATATTTTAAAACCTGTACATTTAAACAAATATTAAGCAAATACTCGTTAGGTTTGGGCGACATTGTGATTAATGTCAATTACTTCATCATATAAATTAGGCATCACCATTCTTGGTCAGTACTTACATGAGGAATTGTCTCTGCAAACCAGCATCTGCAATTCGTACGTAATGATGTTTTTCAAATATTTGTGATTCTTCATTTTCAGCAGTTATAAAACTTTCCCGGCTTATAATGCGTCCTGAATTGCTCATTATAATGCGCGCACGTGTGTGTATTTTCAATGTAATACCCGACTGTTTCAGGTAATTTAATTGCATCATTTGACTATAGCCGTGAAATTAACTCGTTCTTCTTTTATGTATTGTGCACATATTTAATAATGTATTTCATTTTACACTTCTAGATGTACCATCAATTTACACAAGCTCCTTAGCTAAATTACTCTCTGTTTCTCTCTTTCCCTCTTGACTTCAATATATCCTGCGAGTGTCACATTATCCAAACCCGATTGCCTCGTTATGCGTTCTAAGAAATTTCCAATGTCTCCTGATTTTCAAAAAAATTTCTTAAGATGTGCTCGTTGTGTTTCAGTATGCTTCTATAGAACTTTTTTTTTGTTTCATGTCTTTGTTTCATATGTGAGGAAATTGTCCAGCATTCTCTGCCATCTGAGAAGACCCTAATTGCAGAGCACTTCAGGCCTCTGTTAACATATCAATTTGACAGTTGTGATATTCCCCCAAATCAGAAAATCAATTTTCCCACAATTATCACACTTGCAAAGCTTTCTTCCATTTTTTTTTATTTTTTGCAAACATGTGCCCGAATCATACAGACTGACTTGCAGACAGGGCAGTTACAAATTAAAAAAAAACTTATTTTCTATAGTTTCTTTCAATTTGAGAATGTTTGGTTCAAAAATTGATTTATTGGAATTTTTTTAATATTTTGATGACTTCTGCAAACATTTGGTCAAATCTGTAATTCTATGCGTGTAAATGTGAATCGTCCAAATGTTGTTTTGCTTCTATGTCTAGAGACTTTTTAAAATACCAATTTAATATTTTGTGTGGAAAGCATTTTTATGAAAGCCGATTTATCATGATTAATACGTGATTTACACACTCGCGTGCACATACACACACACACACACACACACAATAATATGTTTTGTATATATATAAACATAAATGTATAGATAAAAGCTTAACACCGAAAACATACACATAACATTCTCTCTCTCCTTCCATTCTCTCTCACCATATATATATATATATATATATATGTGTGTGTGTGTGTGTGTGTGTGTGTGTGTGTATTGCGTCTAGCATGAAATAGCCTGGCGCCTCTGAGTGTTGACTTCAACGTTCATCCCATAAATATAGCACACCTTAAAACTATATTTCTTCATTATATATATATATATATATATATATATATATATATATATATAGAGAGAGAGATAGAGAGAGAGAGAGATAGAGAGAGAGAGAGCGATAGTTTTCCTTATATATAGACATGATATTGAGAAATTACGACATATATATACAGGTTGCGTTGAATAATTTGTCGTCTAAATTATGGAAAATGAATATAATATTGACTTCTCATTTTAACAGATATATTCACCAATATGTGTGTGCGTGAGAGAGAGAGAGAAGATAGCTCAGTTGTAGAAATTCTGTTTCAATCCTGGCTTGAGGCATTCGGATGTCTAGTAGCAGTGAGGAGCTGAATAATGACATTATATATATATATATATATATATATATATATATATATATATATATATATATATATATATATATATATATATATTCATATAACCTTTGGAAAATTCAGGCCATGAAGTCTATATATTTCTAGACTGAAGAATTGATTAAGTAAGAATTTGATGTTCCTTTTCACAATTTAGATTGACCAAAATTACTCGGTGCCAATAAGTCGAAAGCTGTTCAATAATGAATAACAATATAAATAAATAACTTGTAATTGTGGCTTAAAATTTGCAGTCGGTCGTAATTTCGCCACACTCGTTAATGTTATTTTTTTTCTTAAATAATTTTTTTTTTCACAGAATTCTTAAAATATTTACACATGACAACTCATCTTTGAACTTATTCTAATGAAGTCCTAAATATAAAGGTATCTGTATTTAGCATGATTGTAATAAACATTTTATTTCAATTGTTATCGCTGAAACATTTTTCGAAGTATGATCGCAAATATTCTTTTCCTCTGTGTGAGGTGGCCCTTCAAAACGTGGGTGATCACAATTTCCTATATTTTACAAACCTTAGTTTATCGTTTTGATATCTTACCAAATCTCTGTTCTGAAAAAGATTAAAACAAACTGGTTAGTTAGGTTCATGACCAGTTCACCTCAGTCGCTCTTGCCGTCATCTTGTGAATTTCAAGTGTCTCTAATATAACTTTTTCTTCCGTCCTTATATCAGAATCAAATTCTGCAAGCAAAAACGGAATGGTCCAATATTTATCTAAAGTAATGAGAGGTGCCGAAAGTCAATTCTCAACACAAGAATTCTACCTGGGTTATTGGTCCTTACGCGTGATGTTAGGTAGAATTAAACAGAAAAAATTGGAATTTACTCTGTCATCCTTTGCAAAACAATAGGAGTTTTGACAACAGGTAAGCTATTTACAAGGCATAATGTGAGTGCTAACAGACTTACTAAGTTACAGATGAAGATGTCAGTCAGTTATGTGCCATGCGTGATACACGTCTTTCGATACATGACTGGCGCGGCAGTTACTTTTCCAGCAGTAGGTTGCCATTTCGTTCTGTGGTAGACCAGTTGCCGTCCAAGGCTATAGAACAAGGCCTGTCCTGCTATTTACCATAGCTGGGGGAGAAGAAGATTCATAACTTTCTCAAGGATATTAGCATGTAAGTGAATGTAATGGATTCGGCTGGGATTCGAACTCGTTTCTCCGATTCCTCAATAAAGGACGAAACCTATGAAATAAAAAGGAAAAAAAAGTTTGCTATCGAGGACTAAAGTAGCCTACCTCCACACTAGGTTTAGAGAAATTGATATATTTTTAATGTATAATTGTAAATGAGCGTATATTATGGGTTGACAAATCATTACGGACACTGATTAACAAAAGTAGCACTGTGCTGATGCCAAATTCAAAAAGAAACCAAAATTTGTATTTGACGGCAAACTCAATAGAACTAATTAATTTTAAGCCGACAGAATTCATGGTTATTGCTTTTTGTCTGTTTGTCTCATTTTTATTTTAATGGTATTATTATTCCTATTAGTAGAGACCGTGGACATGTCACGACTTTTCAGTTTCAATCTTGTATTCTTTATTTATATTATTCGGACCATTGTCCTCATCCTTGTCGCCATATTTATTACAACGTTTCGGCCTTCATCAGGTGGTTGGAATTTCGAACTGAGCCCTTTATTTCGATCACTGGGATAGACTGTTCTAGCTCCATGTGCTATGTTTAAGGACACATGCCACAGTGGATAAAGACATTATTTCGATCCAGTGACAGGACCCAAAGAGTGTGAGTTCAATAACCGGTTAAGTGGAGAACTTTCAGGGCGAAATTAACATGAGATAACTGATAACTGGCATCCATTCAACATGATACTAATTACAAATACACTACAAATGCTTTAAAATGTGTACAATAGATAGTTTGAAATGTCAATATTTGCACTAATAGTTTTTGTACTACTTACTTCGTAAAAAACTCCCCATTGGCATACTTGGTTTCCTCCCCTTAAACGGTGTCAGTGATCAGGCACGGATGAGCATTCCTCACTCCACACGTGAAAAATTTAACTTACACATGAATATAACAATTTTTTTTTCGACAATAATGAACACTACAATAATTGCCTTGTAATAAACAATGCCCTGATGATGACATTGTGCTATATCGAAAGTAATCGGAACTAAAAACAAACCTATGTATCAACCCAACGATTTTCTCTCGTCCTTCAATAATGACACCAAAAAGCTTATCCGTAAATATGGAAGGATCCAATTGAAAATAAATAGACAGAACATGTCTAAATTATCCAACGAAACATATCTCAATGAAAACATGCTGCCACTATATATATATATATAAAGAAATATAGTCTTAAGGTGTGCTATATTTATGGAATAAAGTGCTCAATATCAGAGATAGAGCGTGTGAATATAACTCTTCCCGCCAAAATAATAGTTATAATGAATTGAAAAAATAACTTTAATTAAATTCTCAAACCAAAACAAAACTGTTACATAAGCGATATAAACAAATTTTTACTACGTTAATAAATAAATAAATAAATAAATAAATAAATAAAATAAGAAACAAAAATAAAAATATATAATATATCCTGACCCAAATAAATAAACAAACGACTTCCGGTAAAATAAAATAATAGAATACCCACAATGCACCACTAACCCGTATATATATAAAAATAGCTGAGAAAATAATAGCATATGTGGCCTGACGATTGCATATATAGCATGAAACAGACTGTCGCCTGTAAGTGTTGAAAAAGATGTTCATTTATATATATATATATATATATATAATGGTCGGCCAGCATGGTTCGGCTTCGTTAGGTGCGACCTCAATGAGTTCGTTCCTCACTGGGTACTCAATTTCGGCTTTGTGCCACGATATATTTGTATATATATATATATATGTATGTGTATGTATGTATGTATGTGTGTAATATATATATATATGCGTGTGTGCATATATATATATATGTATGTCCTATTTTATTGTGTATGTGTATTTATATTTAAGTATATTTATGTTTGTATGAATGTGTTTATATATTTGTATGTTAGACTATATGTATAATGCAGTGTGTTGGTGTTGAAGGTATATTTATGTATCTATATATTATTTCGTTTATATATATTTGGTTGAATGTTGTTGTATTTTTATGTATGCATGTATATATGGGTAGTTGTTATTGTAGATAGATATATTTATTTATATATATATGTTTATTTGTAGATATGTATGTATGTGTGTATATATTTATTATGTTTGTGTATGTATATATATATATATATATGTGTGTATTGGCACCTATTATGTATGAGTTTGTGTGTATGTGTGGGTATGGAAACTTTTAAATATCATGACTGTTTTTTTTTTTCGATATATATCTAAGTATGTGTGCATAAAAGTCTATGTGTATATATGTGTGTATTTAGGTTTATATGTATATGTGCATACATGTGTACTTGTTATCATAGATATGTATATGTACGTATATGTTTATATTTATATATTTATTTGTATGTATATATATGTATAGTATATATTTATGTGTGTTAATTTGTTTTTGCTGCCGTGTATATATATATATATATATATATTTGTAGATTTCTTTATCCTGTTTTTTTTTTTTGCCAAATATATAATGAAACTATTATCAACTTATATGATTAATAATATATATATTTTTATTGATATTTATGGTTTTAGAATTTTCGTTTTAATATATTAAATAATATTATTTTAAACATTTTTATCTTTGTATATTTGCTCCCTTAAGTTATAATTCAATAAGTGGTTAGCATTTATTTAAGTCTGAAATATTTACTGTTGTGATTTCAATGTCTATGCCATTGTCTGTGGATGTATGTATGTGTATATATCGGTGTCTATGTGTATGTAGAGTGTATTCACATTTAATTGTGTGTGTGTATAAGTGTTAGTTTCACGTCTCCTTTTTCCATAAAGGGCTGTAGAGATGTTCATGTATTCCCCCCCCTCCTTTTTTTTTTTTTTTTTTGTGTGTATGTTTGTGTGTGTGTGTGTGTGTGTGTGTGTGTGTATCTAATTATGTCTGGATGTTTATGTATTATAATCTGATTGTGTTTTTGTTGTGTCACACGTGAGTTTAAGACCATATTTACAAACTTTAAAAATAAAAACGGAAAAGAAAGGGAAAAAGAAAAAATATATATATACATGTATTATCAAATGACCGGATGTATTATAGCGTCTTGTCTTGTCGAACGTAATTTCAATGAAGAAATGAATTGAATAAACATATATATTTTTACTTTTCTCAATAATTTTGTAGTTTTTAAACTTAATAGTGATTAAATTTGGATTTTAAAAATTGCCAATTTTTAATTTTAATATTAAATTTTATCATGTAAATTTATAATTATTAGTTAGTATAAATTATTTTTAATATTATACGTATTTAAAGATCTGAATAGCTATTAGAGCAGGATTTTCGTTGTCAAGCTTTTGAATCTTTCTATACTTCGTTTTTTGATTGGTTATTCTAGCTTTTGTAACAATGTTTCCCCAGTGTAGGATCGTTAATTAATCTGAAACTTTTAAAACCATTTATTTTATTTTTCAACATCATCACTTGATAAGACACAGAGTGTGTTGAAACAAAATGACTATTTTTGTAGTGATTTTATAACATACTTATGTTATAATTTTTTAAAAATAATTATATCTGCTCTACTTTGTATTGAGCACTCTTTTAAGAATAGTAATTGTTGGTTATTGGAATTCATTCCGTGTATACCAATTATATACTTTGATATATATATATATATATATATATATATATATATATATATATATATATATATATATATAAATTGGTGATATGACTATCCTTTAATATACAGGATAGTTCAAATATAATGATCCGATTTCATGACGCAATGCTTCTCTTATCAATCATTTTCGCATAATGAGTCAGTGACCATTTGAAAAAGGACTTCTCGAAGTTTTAAATGGATACCACGAGGGTGCTGTAGTCGCGTCATTTGCTGAAGCAACGTTCAGCTGTTTGTTTACCTCAGGATTGGTGATTTCTCAGCAAAAGGCCTTCTGCGGTCACGCGTTCGCGTAAACGAATAGGTTTGTCACGTTGAAGCTTGTTTTTCCAAGTCAATTCGACATTAATCGGCCCTCTTCTCGACGGTGGTTTAATCAGTTTCAAGAGAATGGGTGTCTGTATAATGGAAAAAGTTCCAGGACGACCACGAGTTTCGAAGGATCAAGTGGCAAGAATCTTACTGCATTTGAGATAACTCTATGGAAGTTCACAAATAGTGCTAGCCGTGAACTTACGATCTCTCAACCCACTAGCCGGCGTGTGCTAAGACGCCTACATTTTAAAACTTTACAGACTACGTCTCGTCCAAGCACTTACCAAGACTTTGCTCTTTATGCTTGGCCTGCGAGACCCCCAGACATCACCGTGTGTGATTTGTTTCTTGTGGAGATATGCAAAAGGTCATGTTTATGTTCCGCCGCTACCCACTAACATCGATGACATTCACTATGAAATAAAAAAGCGGACAACTGAGTTGATCATGATATGCTGATACGCGTCTATGAGGTATTCTCTTATCTCATTGATGTTGCCCGTACTGCATGTGATGGCCAAATTGAATACTTGTAAGACAGGGAATAAAAGTTGATTTCCAGTAGAATACTTGTGACTTGGCTGGACTTTTTTTTATTGCTTTTCCTTTTTCAAATATTGCGTAACAAAATCAGTTCATTCTTGTTGAATAACCTTGAACATCACGCGTACCTTACAAACATTTCTATTGAAAATGACAGGAGCAGCGTCTTAAGGTTTTAAAATCCCTCTAGTTAAACGTGTACAAGAAAAAGCGAAAGAGCTCAAAAAGTCAACAGTATATATTTATTCCTTCAGCATATTTTAATGGTATTTCTTGGCTTTATCGTAAAACCGAATCTCCTGTAACTTGCAGTCATTTCTGGTTTGAATTCCGGAGACGAAACCTTATAAATATTAAACATGGATGCCTTCTAACAAGTTCCCTGTCTTCATAAAAACAGTTTCTTTCATATCCACTTGGGACATCTTTTCTCGGCTGATTGTTGAGAAGATGTCTTGTTATTACGCATTTATTCCTTTTTCATTCGAAGCAGCTGTTTTGACTTTATTGCTTCCCTTTTTTCTTTCTTTTTTATTTCTGATATTATTTTTCCATTCATTCACATTTTTACTTCCTTTAATAGTCTATAATGAATGTTCTCACCTCTAACTTACATAGCTTGTTGCAGACCCGGCAGCGTGCAGTGCGGGATTATACTAAAGTGACCTTGTGCCAGACACCACACTAAACCACCGAGTCTACAATCAAAGTAAAAAAAAAAAAATAATGCGTGAATGAACAATGAGGGGAAAGGGTCAATCAACAAGTGCATAAATAAATAAAATTAAAGATAGCCGAAATAAAAATGACAAAGACATCTGTTTATAAAAACATTTAGAGTAAACTTTTAATCAAACAGTAACACGTAACTTATCCCAAGGTCGGGATCAATGAAAAAATGTCAATTTAAAATAAAATAAGAAGATGGCCAAAAGGCGGGAAAAAAGAGTTTTATACAGTTCCGGAAAAGAATGTGACAGATAGAAATAGTACTTTTGGATATTTTGGCGTTAAAATTTGTCTTTTTAATGTATAGGTTATTCCCATAAAGAATGTTCGGTAAACATTGAATTGACCGGCTGGTAAATGTTCTGGACTGCTGTTGTGGGGCATCTAGCCAGGAGAAACTAAGCATGGTCATGTCTAGAATGATTTACGGCGAGCCCAAAAGAGAAAGACGAAAAATGTTTTTTATTCAAAGGTAATAATATCCCCGTCTGTTTGGTTGGTTCTTTTAAGCCAGGGGTAAGTTTAAGTCACCTTGTTGAACACGAAGTTTCTGCCCTTAACAGTGTCGTGTCTCTAAAAAACTTTCTGGTTTGAAAACGGAGTAAAAGGTCCTGACCTGTGATTAGCAATTTGTTCGTTCAGTAGGACATCCCTGCCTATACTTATTAGGATTTTACCCTGTCGAGGGAGGAAAATACGCCAAAGTTTGCATACGAACTTTTTTCGCGACAGTGTCGCGTATCTCAAAAAACGTCTTCTGGTAGAAAACGGAGAAAAGGTCTGACCTGTTGGCAGCTTCAAAACGAGAAAATTTCTTGGTAGAGTGCAGTCGACATTGTTGAAATAAGATATTCCGCCCGCATATGGGTTAAGGGCACGGAATAAATGAGTTGCCCATCCAGTCCGGTTGAAAGTCGAGAGGCAACTGGATTTAACGTTAAGACAGAAGAAGTTTGAAACGCCATGTCGTTTAAAATACCACATAAAAATTCAAATTGCTATCAAGTGAGTTAATCAGTAGCAGACTAAAGGAGTCTTACTGCTATGTTTTAGGTTACTGAGTGAAAATAAAGGTGAAAAACGCGCACACACGCACGAGTGTAAAACAAAGGGAGGAAACTCGCGCGCGATGCAAATTTATAAAATGGAATTAATGTTAATTCCATACATGTTTCATGCCACATAGACAATCGTCCATTGATATAAAAATTATTTTGTTCTTTTTGCCAGATAGCTCATTCTTACCTAAAAAATGTTCAAATTTGTCTGATTGACTGTCAGTCAAGAGTTGGATTCCAAGTGAGTGTCCCATAGAAAAATCGATATTAAATAACCCAAACATTGCTTGACATGTACAATCGACAAAATGAATTTAGGGTACTCAGGGCAGTAACAAAAGATCTCTGAAATTGCAACCCTTAAACACATCATCGTATATTCTTTGTTATATATCTCAGGATGTGGTTGATGTGGGCTCTCAACACCGTCCTTTTCTATATAGTACAAAGCAAAGTTTTTTTTTTATTTTACTGTCAATCCAAGATCCAGTTCCTCAATATACCTCGATATATCGGTTACCCGCTGTTTCCAGCTGCCTAACTTGTCTTCAAAATGTCGCTTGTCAAATTCTATTTCATACTTATATTCCACTAAAAATTATTTATTCATATATGCGAAATATTTTAGACGTATCTTTCATTGTGTTCCCATTTTTTAGGATTTTATTCATGGTGTTTCTCTGTAGAACCACCTATCTGTTGCTTTAAGTCATTTATTCATCTGTAAGGGAATGTGCATTCAGATTTCGGTGCCATATTTCGCGTTTCGTTTCACGATCACGAGTCCTGGGGTTTGTAGTGGTACAGCAGGTACTGCAGCCACAGTAGCTGTGATGATTCCTGGGAAAGAGAAGCTGATGTGGCCCAGTACACTCTACGATGGTTCAAATTCAGAATTGTCGTTATCCTAGACTAGTCGCAAACCAGGACTCTCTAATCTAAACTGTCATGCTATTAACCCACATTTGGTGGGAGAGATATGGATTCATACCTATAACAGTTTAGCGCGTAAATGAATGCAATGAACCCAACCGGAATTATTAAAATCGTGTCCACCATTAATAAATCCTGGTAAAACGTCGAGTTTTGTTAGCAATTCTTTGCTCTTTGGCTTAAATAATTTAAGTAAGAACATGCATCTTCATTTTTACTTGTTTCCATTTTTCTGCATCTTTCATACAGACGAAGGCTTACCATCATGCATATCATACATCGGCTTATGGGTCTCTATTTCTGAGATGCGGCATTGTGATTATTTACAATGTTCGGACTGTTGTCTTCCTCTTTATTGTCATATTCACGACGTTTCGGTCGTTGTACGCTGTAGCCGTCTTCAAGTGACTGGAATTTCGAGTTGTTAGTTCAATACCTGGCTACTGCAGTGATGAACAAAAACTGGGAGAGTTTAGTCACGGGCAGACAACCGGAAGAGGCAAGGCACGTGGAACTAGAACAATCTAACCCGGTGGACGAAATAAAGGGTTCAGTTCGAAATTCCACTATGTAAAAATCTGTTCAAACTTTCATATGTAGGCAATACAAAACTGTAAGAAGGCCCGAGCGTACAATGGCTGAGACGTTGTGGTTTATGGATCAACTCCTAAATTCTAGATGACCAGAGCTGATTTCCCCGGTTACCGTGCCTAATGGAAAAACAAATAGCCGGACACATTCAATACCTCAAAAACCACACTAGAAATGTTCACTCTTTAATTGAGAAACCATTTGTCCTAACAAAATGTTCTCAGAGGATTGCAACGCCTGTAATGATTGAATCTCATCCCAGACATAAGCAAATTGTATATATTGAATATCAAAACAATGATGAAACAGTTTTGTTTTCCTGTGCCAATCCACTAAGCACATAGCATGCTCTATCTTTACATAGTCCTCGGTATGACGATAAACTACATCCGGCAGCAAGGCCTCTGATCGAGAAACCGGAGGTTTCGAGGAGCGTGGAACCATCACTTAACTGCTGTTGTTCCTAGGGTCACAATTACCCGAGA